>JAFMOD010000163.1:578611-612800 GCA_019802435.1 Corydoras maculifer
ATTTATATTTTATCTTTATAGTTTATAGTTGAATATTCAATTTTGCCCATCTATATTGTATTTATATTTTAACTTCCTTAAAAAAAAAAAAATAACGGGGTCCATGAGCCATTATTTCTTTTTTGTCTAATGTCTCATATGCCCATCCATCCATCCATTATCTTCCACTTTATCCTCTATTAGTGTCGCGGTGGTGTTCCCAATGCCCATCCAGGGGAGAGCGTCTCAGGCGCTGGGCAGAAACACCCAGGACAGGGCACCAATCTATCGCTGGGCACACACTCTCTCACACAGACACACACAAACACACTATACGTATGGGGCAATTTGGAGAATTTAATTGACTTGATCCATGTTTTTGGACTGTGGGAGGAAACCGGAGAACCCGGAGGAAACCCACGCAGACACAGGGAGAACATGGAAGCTCCACCCAGGTTGGGATTCGAACTGGGAATCCCTAGTGCTGAGAGGCTAACCACTAAGCCACCGTGCCGCCCTGTCCCATATGCGATACAAATAATAGTAAAGTTCCTTGAATCTGTGAATCCTTGAATAAATATTTGCATATAGTATTTGTGCTATTACACTCCATAATAAAATATTCAATAATATTTATAAGTAAATTATAGTAAATACATGGTTTAATAAATAATTGGTGAAGCAGTATTAAAGACAAAGCTGAGCAGGTGGCATGATGTACAGTAGATAAGATTAAGTATTTTAGTGATCACAGGGTGACCAGTTAAGGAAAGTGTAATATGTCCATGAAACGCAAGTTTTGTTAGGTGGAGTTAATGATTCTCACTGCTTCTGCTATGAAGCTGTTCCTCAGTCTGGTTGTCCTACATTGCTCCGCAGTCTCCTTCCTGAGGGGAACGCAACAAAAAATTGGTGTGCTGGGTGAGTGGGGTTATTCATGATCCAGGAGGCCCTTTTTTCATGCATCTGGAGGTGTAGTTGTGTGGTGGTGAGGAGGCTGTCTCCAACAGCCACTGTGCAGCCTTCAACATTCTCTGCAGAGCTTACCTGTCTGCAGCACAGCAGTTTCCATGACACACATTGATGCTGGAGCATAGAACGCTCTCCATCACGAATCTGAAGAAGGAGATCAGGACTCCAGCATCAATGTGTGTCAATGAGTAGAGAGCTATTTCCATGTTTCAAAATTTTGGACTGTGGGAGGAAACCGGAGAACCCAGAGGAAACCCACGCAGATACGGGGAGAACATGGAAACTCCACCCAGCTGGGAATTCGAACCGGGAATCCCTAGTGCTGAGACGCAAACGTGCTAACCACTAAGCCACTGTGCCGCCATAAAGCACGATAGTATATAATATGATATACAGATATGTATAAGGGGTTACTGTATTTTGAGTTTGCATAATTATAGATAAACATGTGTAAAAAAAAAATCTGTATATATGTACTATATGTACATTTGTGAATGTATACATGTTGATAAACATTTTGATGATTTACATAAATTTGTTTATCATGTATACATATATGTAAACTCTACTATAAAGATATACATACAGAACATGCATATTATTGGCTAAAAAGACTGAGGCTTTCTTACGTTTTTTTTTAATTTTTTTATAAATTATAGATGAATTGTTTTTACATTTCTTCTATTGAATATGTTTGTTTAGATAGGTTGGTACATGTTTTTTTTGTGCTGGACTTTTTACTTCTATACAATGTAAACAGGGCAGCACGGTGGCTTTGTGGTTAGCACGTTCGCCTCTCAGCGCTAGGGATTCCCGGTTCGAATCCCCATCTGGGTGGAGTTTCCATGTTCTCCTTCCATGTCTTCCATGTCTGTGTGGGTTTCCTCCCACAGTCCAAAAACGGTTTCCTCCCATACTCCAAAAACATGGATCAAGTCAACTGAGTACTCCAAATTGCCCCATATAGAGTGCGTGTGTCTGTGTGAGTGAGTGTGTACCCAGCGATGGATTGGCGCCCTGTCCTGGGTCTATCTGCCCAGCACCCGAGACGTTCTCCCCTGGATGGGCATGGGGAACCCCACCGCGACCCTAATAGAGGATAAAGCGGGAGATAATGAATGAATGAACAATGTAAACAGCAGGTGGCAGCAAGTAATCTGAATTCTGATTTTCAGACCAAATCCAACCGCCCTTTCACGTGCATGTACATCATTTAGACAGAAGAACGTTGTGGACCAAAATGGAGTTTTGCAACATTTTTAAAAGCTGTTTTGCTTTTAACGTCATTAATGTTCATGGTTATAACAAAACAAGAGATTCCATATTTGTTCTATAGGCAGCGTTTGTCAAGTGTTATCTCTTAAGTAAGATATTGGTTATAATATCTTCCCAAATATCACCATAATTTTAAGTGTGTTTGATAAGCAAAGCAACACTATAAAAACTCATATGGCAATTATTCAATATGCATTTATGCAATAGCAAACCTGCAGCCAAAAAAACTGTTAAAGTTATGGCTGCATTATCATCTGTAATGACTGCATACCCATATATAGTACTAACAATTACCTATTTTTATAAACACAACTTACTAACCAAATCACCATTCTGAGAACATTATATATGCAATAGATATATTTAAATGTAATAGATATATAAAAATAGGTTTTTCAAAGCAAAACCTTGTTAAAACCCTCATCTGCGACTCGTAAAACAGATTCCACTGCTGACAGACATATTTCATATGTTATTTAATTTTATCCAATATAACCAATGAATGATCAAACAAAATGAATGTAACAACAGTTTGAAAAATGGATAAATACACTCATGAAAAGACCATTTTAAAGAGGACAGAGGGGGAATAAGGGATCTGGGCTAAAGCCCCTGATGTTTCTAAACCCTAAAAACGCCCCTGCCCACTCCAATGGCTCCACCGCATGAAGGATGATAATGAATAGACTACTATGTGGTAACTGGCTCTCCAACATTCAAATTCCAGGAGGTCTGTAGGCTGAGGGGAAAAGAGAGTTATAGCCATTCATCTATACTGCCAAAGTGGGAGTAGGTTTTTTTTTCACTGGCATAGAACTGGCAGCAAAGTTATAAAATTAAACCATGTTAAGTGATACACCTGAAGCTTGTCTGTGTGATAAATCATCTCTTTGTTAGCAGTGAATGGTGGAGATAAAAGATGGGTGTGAGTTGCAGTAAGGCACAGAAACCAACAAACTGCTATGCTCTGGCTGTGTCCATAATAACCTGAAATGCTGGTTTAATAATATGTTTGTGCCATGTTAAACATGTGGTCAGTCTTGATAAGATCTGTCTCAGAAAGAATAAAGAAAATACTTTTTTTGTTTTAATTTATGAAGAAATAGTTGTTTAGACTTAGGCACGTACACCACAGATATCGGCACACCAAAGAATGAGGACCGATGACAGGATTACACCCCAACGAACAGGTTTTTTGAAACTTTAAAAAACACTACGCTTTTACAGTATTATTCTCAAGCAACCGTCCTACCAGCTCGTGGTCGGTCTCTATCCCCAGGGCTTTTGAGGTTATCAGTTTTAAAGGCCGCACACTCATTAGGCAGAGCCATGGCAGGTGCAATAATTAACTATAATCAGTAAAGTCCATCAACGACAGTTCCCCCTTTCCTGTAAAGCAATTATCTATTATTTTGGTTTATTTTCACAGTTGACTGTGCCAACAAAAAATGTGTATTCGACACTGTTAACAGATTTTTCTTTCTGTTTTTTTTTTATTTTAAAAACACTGTTTACAAAATAGTTTTTGCCCTGACAACTGTTGCATAGCTTATTTTCAGTGTTCAATGTCAATGACAATCTTCAATGCTTTTGCACAATTTACTTGCAATTCACTGGCTCCCTCTAACATTACCTCTGCAAACCTTAGTAGCCTTCTGTGACCTTTTTTTTTATCACTGACTGATTTTTGTTTTATATTTTCTGTTCAGTCAGAACACTACCAAAACGTTCCACTTGCTGCTGCATTCTAGAGCGGAAGACATGTATGTCTTATATGTCTCAATCTTTTGCAAAAAAGCCTTAACCTTGCTCAATACTTTATTAAGTTTTGTGTCTTTACCTGCCGTCACTGTAAATTCATTACAAATAAAATGTAAATGTTTTGCATTAACTTTTTGTTTTATGTTTTGGTTAAAATTTCTTATCGTGTTTTATAACCATGACACATGTTGACTATGTATAAACACAATTTCAATTTCGATTTTTTTTGTGGTAGGCATGTATGTATTTTGTTCTTCTAAGTAAAGGTTTAGTTACAGCGTTCACCACTGTAAAATGGTGGAACGACGTTCCAACCTCTGTCCGTAAGGCAGAGTCACTTGGCATCTTTAACAAACAACTCAAAACACATCTCTTTCACAAACAAAAAAATAAGTGTCACTGGTTTTTCTGTAACTACTAATTTGTGGCTATGCTAGAATATGAAGTAGCAGATTTTTATCTATTTATTTGTGTAGTTTATTTGATTTCACTTTTAAGATTAGACAAACCTGTTTTTCTGCATTGTACATTCTACTTTTTTAAGGCTGCTTAATTTAATTGTTCTCTATTTACACCTCAGGCTCATTAGAGTGTAATAATTCAAATTCTCCTCCCTTAAAATATATTTTCATAGTAAGAAAATATATATAAAAAAACATAAATAATTGTTTAGTAAATTTATAATCTTTGCTGCAGTACAATGCTACAACACTTTCACAGTTATGGTTATCATTACTTTTGGTTATTATTACTGCAACAATTACTATTATTTTATTTAGTGTGCTTCTATACTCCTAAGTTGTGTACTGTATGTGTCATGCTAAAGCCATAAATGGTAGGTATAGACAGAAATGGTAGGTATAGACAGATTTTTTTTGTCTGTGCAGTGTAGGAGATAAAAGTATAAGCTTTTATTCTGGCAAAGATAATTCTGGCATAATTATTAATTATGAATAAATAAAGCTAAAGAGTTTATATTGACACATTATAAATTAATTTGATTTTCTTTGTTTTTGTTTTTTTTTTGTTCATTTTTTTTAATCAGTTTTTTAATGCTTTTATAATGACTAAGAAGCTACTGATCAGTCTATACATCACATCTAACTTCTTAAAGCTAAATAATCATAATTACGAACATTCTACAGTTTGAATGCACAAAAGTCTAAAATCTTCCACAGATAAACAATTTGCACTTTTGATTTATCACAATCTCTTTAAAATCGTGTTTTTACATTTCCCTTGTTTGACTCATTCATTGTCTTTAGCGTAAAACCTCTAGCTATCTTGTTCGTTTTTTATTTTTATTTTCTTTTTTGTCTTTTTAAGTTGTTTACCAAAGACAAATTTGGACCTCTTCTTAAAAAGAAATCAGTTTATAATAATGCAAATCACATCTGTAAGACCATGTTTTTGGAAAGAAAGGCTCTGCTGTGTATCAGTATATTTTCTTAGAAAATGCATAGGGTGAGGAAGACTAGCTGAACCGGCCAAACATGTCCTCTTTTTGCTTATGACTTGTGTCTGTATTGTCGTTAGTCAGATGTTTGGTACTGCTTTAGTCTTTTCACTTAATCTTTTACAAATACTGGAACAGTCTTTGTTGGCATTATAATTCTACATCACCAGGTAAATCGTTGTTTGAACAGCATTGTAGTTTATTATATTTTATTTTTTGTGGTTGTCATGTTAATATACAGAAATCTAAAATCGTGTAGATATGTAAGATTTATATTAGATGCATCATTTGCCGTAATCTTATTAAAAAGCAGTATTCTTATTTAAAGCAGTATCCTCATACTTCCTACAAGGCATGTGAAGTTATTTAATTTAGAATGTAGAAAATAGGGTCAAGGGAATGTTAGAGCTTGAAATAATATCTGAGATTAGAAAAATTACATTATGATTTATATTTATTAATGTACAAATGTTACAGTTTATAATATCTTTATTAGATATTTAAAATATATGTGTGTTTGTTAGTGTGATCCACGTTAATATATTATGCATGTTACATATAAATGCACAGTATATATTAAACAGCTACATCAGTTTGTCAGTGTACTTTTGGACTTTTTGTCCTATATATATATATACACAATATATGCACAATATATAGGGTGGAGATGTAGTGCAGTACATAATAATATATTAATAATATATTAGTTATTTGTAATATAAAATTCTCAGACTCTGGTTTACGGTTTATTGCACTACAACAGTTCCACTGTTGCGATTCAAAAACATGATTTATGAATCGCAAAGCACAATGCCCTAAACTGTTTTCCAAACCTTAATTTTAAGAAATGACAAATTATCTTATTTTACTACAAAATTAAAAATATTTTATTACTTGGTTTTGTTTTGAAAATTGTATTGCCACAGTTGACTTCGTCTCTTGTTTGTCTATGGATCAGTTAAACAAACACTGCCACAAATATCTTAAACAGTGAATACGTGTTTGATGTGGTGTTAAAGTTTTTTTTTACTTTTGGAAAGGTCATATACTGATAAATTTTGTATGTAGTATCTGCATGGAGCAAAAATAATTCATAATTTAAATTCAATAAAATACAATAAACAGGGAACAAGAAGGTTTTCATAATAATGTCGTCTTTGTCAGTTTCAGTTCCATAAAAATATGCATAACGCCAAACATAGTGCCGCCTTGAAACCGTGTTTGATGTGGTGATCACATTTTTTCTCGTCATTTGAATGGGTCATTTCATATTCGTTTACTATGTAGTAACTCCGGGCTTAACTCAGTTCTACCTAATACCTATTTAGTATATAAGGTAATAATTAAATAATAAATAATAATAATTAAATCGAAATGAAATATTTATGTGAACAAAATAAGTCATAATTTTATGTGCGTGAACATTTTAAGACACGTGAAATTATGAAAAAGACTGATTTGTGTTTTACATTGTGTGATTTAAAGAATACAGGCTCATTGAAAACATTTTATATTGTAGGTCTATCAATAACAGCATCAACAATCGCACAGCTGCGAAGGAAACAGAAGGAAACTGGAATAACGAGGTAATGTAACGCGAGTTCTTGCATTGACTACTTGCCAGCATAGTTTGAATGTTGTTGTTGAATGTTGTTGAATGCAACAATATATTTTGTTGTCCACTACTTATGAAACACTTGGGTGTTGGGTTCCAAGCTGACCAAGTCGTCAGCTTCCAGTAAGTAAACGCACTGACGGTCCTGATGCTGGAGCCCGCTGAGTGCTGAAGTGTAAACATTTGTGGAAAAAAAACAACCACCCTAGTGTTGATTATCAATGCTTCATTTATTATAGGTAACAGCTTGGCATACGTACAGAGAAGAAAAACAAGGAGTTTACCTTTTACCTAGAACGTTGGCTATGTAAAACATCAGAAGCCAAGGTCAGCCAGAGGACACAGAAAAGTGATGACAAGGTTAATAATGTGTGATAAATGCATATATAAAAAAGATAAATAATTTAAGATAAAACTTATATTAAACTACTTCATATTACTACATCTACTTTAAAACTGACATACATTTTTTTTTGGTTTGTTCCTTTTTACAAAAGAGCTCAAAAGGTAAAATAAAGTAGAGGACTGCATAAACAACTTACTGGGGAGACATACCAGGCAACGGGAAAGCAAGTAAGGTCTAATAATAGAACGTTTTAATAATAGTTGGAAGTTGAAACTTTTTTTAATACTTCAGTGAATTTTTAAGAGTATAACAAGACAAATATTTTTCATTCATTCATTTATTCATTCATTCATCCATTATCTTCCGCTTTATCCTATATTAGGGTCGTGGGGGGCTTTCCCCTGCCCATCCGGGGAGAACGTTTCGGGCGTTGGGCAGATACACCCAGGACAGGGCGCCAATCCATGGCTGGGCACACACTCACTTACACAGACACACACACTCTATATAGGGGAATTTGGAGAACTCAAATGACTTGATCCATGTTTTTGGAATGTGGGAGGAAACCGGAGAACCCGGAGGAAACCCACGCCGACACGGGGAGAACATGGAAACTCCACCCAGATTGGGATTCGAACCGGGAATCTCTAGCGCTGAGAGGCGAACGTGCTAACCACTAAGCCACCGTGCCACCTGACAAATATTTTTGTACTATTTTATTTGTATTATTGAAAGCAAAGAGCATTTAAGTTGTCTTTGTTGCCATACACCGGCACGGTGGCTTAGTGGTTAGCACGTTCGCCTCTCAGCACTAGGGATTCCCTCCAAATTGCCCCATATAGTAGAGTGTGTCTGTGTGAGTGAGTGTGTGCCCAGCGATAGATTGGCGCCCTGTCCTGGGTGTATCTGCCCAGCGCCCGAAACGTTCTCCCCTGGATGGGCATGGGGAACCCCCCCGCGACCCTAATATAGGATAAAGTGGAAGATAATGGATGGATGGATGTTGCCATACATATTTAGGTCCTTATTATTATAAGTAATAGTCCACTCATTCCAACTTTATTAAATTAAAACAACACTGTATTCTAAAACAAAATAACCAAATGTGATTTGTATAATGCACAGAAACCAGTGTTTTTACTTGGTATAGATAATATTGTTGTAGATCCAATAGGTATACACTCAAATCTAATGTTAAACTCTATGCAATATTGATGTTTTTTTCAGACCCAGACAATTTTCTCCATCATGATGCACCGTGGGATAACTGTATTGTTGCTTATTATAACAATCATCATAACATATATAATTTTTAATAATCTACCGAATTTCTCTCAACCATCAAGGTACTGACATTTTTAATATTTCAGAGTGATACATTTTAAAATAATAAACAGTCTATTTACTTTTTTTCTTCTCATCCACAGTCTTCATAAATACACTGTGGCTACTCAAAACTCTAAACCAAGGTAACTTAATAATGATATTTGAAAAACAGTACATGGCATTTATAATGTTCATGTACAGCAACACATTTTAAGCTTGTACCAGAAGGAAAGTAACTAGATATAATCAAACCAATGAAAATTATCTAACAAATACATCAACAAGTGGCACGGTTGCTTAGTGGTTAGCACGTTTGCCTCTCAGTTCTAGGTATTCCCGGTTCAAATCCCAATCTGGGTGGAGTTTCCATGTTCTCCCCATGTCCGTGTTTCCTTTGGGTTCTCTGGTTTCCTCCCACAGTCCAAAAACATGGATCAGGGTCAATTTATTTCACCAAATTGTCCCATAGAGCGTGTCTTTGTGTGTGTGTCTGTGTGAGTGAGTGTGTGCCCAGTGAAAGATTGGCACCCTGTCCTGGATGTATCTGCCCAGCCCCCGAAATGTTCTCCCCTGCATGGGCATGGGGTATCCCCCCACGACCCTAGTAGAGGATAAAGCCGAAGATAATGGATGGTCGTCAACAATATTAGACTCATATGCTATACAAAAGTTACATATTTGGGAGTGGCAAAAGTATGTGAACATTTAGGATTGTCAAATAATATAGTTTGAACATGATTTTAGACTTAATTGTTTTCAATAAATGGGGCGTCAATGTGAGGGAATCTTTTTTTTTAATTTTTATTTTTTTTAACTGTCTAATCTTCACAAATCATGTTTGTGGATGTTTACCATATCACTAACAAAGTTAGGACCTCTGAAGACAGGTGGTTGATACTCAGTGGGCTAAAAAAAGATTACAAACAATCTCTTAATAGTTTGGACTCCACCAATCCCCAATCAGACAGATTGTGTACGATTATATAGAATGTAATGAATTTTTTGGCTCTAAATTTGGTGGTATAAATCAAAATTGATTAATAAAGACAATCCATTTGACCCTTAATCCTAAGCCACATCACAACTGTGTTTAACAAATAGACTATTTTTTGTAACCCTGCTAAGTGCTCCACTAGTTTAATACTCTTTCCTGGTGGTGGATTCATAGATTTATATTAACATTTGCTGATGTAAAAAACATTGGAAAATACATTTGTAGAAAATAGTGCAGGTCTTCTGCTCCTTGTTAAGGATGCACCATGCTATATACTATTAGGATGGAGGCAATGTGTCATATCAATTTATTATTAATTGTAAAAAATTATGAATGCTCGTCATGTATTATATAATAATAAAGATAATTTTTTTCAACAGATTATTTCTCAACATCAGTAAAAACTCATGTAAATGTGTATCACGTGAAATCAAATATCTACTGCCACTGAAGAGCCGTAATGAAACTTTGCAGCGTCGGTCTTTAGAATTCATGCAATACCAGATCAGGTTTGGAATGTTTTACTATTGTAATAGCCAAATTAATTATAAATAAAAAAATTACCTTTGATTTACTTTATGGAGAGTCCAAGTGTAAATATTCAGTTACACATCATTTATGGCAAAAGATCAATTTAAGCTATAAAATGATACCTTGTTTTGTTATTTTAGTTGACTTTTGCAAATAATTATTTTTAAATCTTTGGTTGTTAAAATATAAAATTGTCATTAAACCAACACAGCTTGCCTTTTGAATACAAATATTTTGAAAATACTGCCTTATCATTCCAAACTTATTTCCCTGAGCATTTGGAAAACTTATGTTCAGGATAAATTTATTTACAACAGTGCAAAGCAGCTTTCCAATTTTTAAGCCTAAACCCTTCAATAACCAGCAATGATGGCAACAAAAAGGAAAAAAAAACATTAGAGGAACAAGGCTGAGTGGGGGACTTGTTCCTCTTGATTGGCTAGGGAGTTTATAGACTTTATATTTAAGGGATTTAATTTGTTAATTTCTTGTTCCTTGTGGTGATGTTGGGTGAAAAAAACGTTTTTGAAAAAAAATCTTTATATCGCTCATTTTACAAAATAATGTTTCAATTTAAAATGACAATAGATATTAGAAAATAGAATGCATAATGTATTTCAATATCATTATTATAATTATTTTTGTATCTTTACTAGGGATAAAACTAAGGTGGAGAATATCATTATTTCGCCACCCAACTCTCCTCTCCAGTATCCAATATATGGAGTTAAGGTTATGCCCATGAAAAAAAGTGGAATTCCAGGTATGGAATCTCTACTCAGTATTGAAGTGTTAAGTTTACAATTACTTGTTTAAGTATTAAATTAAGTATACAATTTTGTGTTATATTACGATATTAAATCCTACTAAAATCTTTTGTAGGCTTAGAATTGCACACATCAGAGAGGAGTCACTACAAGGTAAAAATATACATAACCTTATTTCCTGACAAGAAAGTATTAAGCAATTTGTTTCAGTAGAAAAAACATTATGTGGCTAAAACATTTGAACAAATTATATTTCTACTTAGACATCAGACAAGCATCCTTAGTTTCAGTAAAATAATTAATACAACATGTACACCTATTGAATCCTTTAATTCCACATTTTTGGTAGAGTCTTTTCCAGTTCATCATAAATAAATTAAATACAAATGGAAGCGAGTCCATGATTCCATAAGTGTTTAAAACAAATCAAGAGCAGACAGCATAATTAATAACAGCAAAGATGTACTAAGTGCAGTCCTCTACTAGTGTGACGTGGGTGTGGGGAGGGGGTGGTGAACATTTTGTGTGCTGGGAAGATACACCCAGGACAGGGTGACAACAGGCTTTGTGTCAGCCTGAAGCACCTACCATGACCCTCAGTATAATGAAATAAATTCTATCAAATAAAAAAAAAATGTTTTATGTGCTATGCTTCTAGGTTTCTCTGAGTGTGCAGCATGGTGTGTTGGCAGTGAGCAATAATGAACTCCAGGGGGGCGTGGAGGTGGTGGGGCAAAAACAAGGCACACTAACCATCTCCTCTACACATCTATCAGATATAAACGACTTGCTAAGCACAGTTGAATACACCAGCAATAGCTACCACATTGAAATGACTGACTTGGGTATGGAAAAAAAAATTATACATATCTATGTATCAATCACAATTTACAACATTGCAGCAATGTTATGAGAACACTTTTGTCAACTAATGATAATAATTTTGGTTAACCTTAAAATGCAAAAATATAAACTGGCCAGAAATCCCCAAACCATAACAAAATAAAGTTTAGCTGTCTAACTAATGACAACATAGTACAGTTAAAAAAAAAAAAAACAGTAAAGTTTTATTATTGCATAAATTTAGCTTTTCATATTTTACAATATGTTTAATTATCTTACCCAAAATGTAATATAAAACTCTTTCCTTTAGTGTACTTTTCATTTGAGGAGTATATTGCAGTATTCCCTATTCTCATCAAGAGACCTACAATGCCTATACTTTATGATCCAGGAAAAGGTAAGAACATTGTAGAACATTTAGTCTTGGTAGGCCAGTAAGACTTAGTTAGTATACAGCAGGGAAAATAACTGCCCAGTGCAACATTCATAAGTGTAGAAACATGTATGTATTCAAAACTATTAATATGTTTTGCAACAATAGAGTGATTTGCTTTTACACATCACAAGATACTTCTTGTGTGACCTCCAGGTTATAAGAAACCTTTAATAGGCTATCAATTGGGACAAAACTAACCAATATTAATTTGCACTTATGGGATAGGATTGCATGTAAAGAAACAGCTTTATGAAAACGGTATGTTTACAAGATGGTTTTATTCACAAGCTGTAGGAGAGAACCTGTTAAATATTCAATAATTACTCTTATTCCTCTACTAGGGTAGTGGGTGGGTGGGGGGGGGTCCTTAATGCCCATCCAGGGAGGAGCATTTTGGGTGCTGGGCAGACACACCCAGGACAAGGGGCCAATCCATTGCTGCGCACTCTCACAGACACACACACAAACACACACTATATGGGACAATTAAAAACATTCAATTGACCTTGAACCCATGTTTTTTGACTGTGGGAGGAAACTGACGGACCCAAAGGAAACTAACGCGAACACAGGGAAAACATGAAAACACCACCCAGGTTGGGATTTGAACCTGAGAGAAACCTCTGAACATGCTAACCACTAAGCCACCATGCCACCTGAGCTGTTAGACATTTACATTACATTTAGTCATTTAGCAGACATTAGAATCAAACATTGGTTGGGGTCAGAAAACAGGGTATGTTATACAGCCCCCTGGAACACTAAAGATTAAGGGCTTTACTCAAGGACCGACATAGTCGTAATTTTAGTGGATCTGTGCTTTAAACCCAGAACCTTCAGATTGATAAATCATTTTACCAACATTGTGGTAACATTGTGATTTTAAACAGAAAAATAACAAATTATTTAAAAAATTGATTAATTATTTTTTCCCCATTATAGATGTCAACTCACAGATTACCATTATTACTAAAACTTTTTTAAGATACAAAGAAGTAAACACTCTTATCGAAAGCATCCGGAACTTTTATCCTAAAATTAGGATTATTATTGCTGATGACAGCCTGAAACCAGAACCTTTGAATGGCACAAACGTTTACCAGTACATCATGCCACCTGCTATGGTTTGTCTTTAATACTGTTTTTTTCTGTACAGTGTGCATAATAAGGTTGTTTTATTAAGACCAGCATGAAGTTAAAATTAATATTTATTAGACATTTTATTATTTGACAGTGTAAAACCACAGGAAAATACTTGTAGTATAAGCTTTCTTTAACAGATCTAATTATTCATTCATTCATTCATTCATTCATTCATTCATTATCTTCCGCTTTATCCTATATTAGGGTCGTGGTGGGGTTCCCCATGCCCATCCAGGGGAGAACGTTTCGGGCGCTGGGCAGATACACCCAGGTCAGGGTGCCAATCTATTGCTGGGCACACAGACACGCACACAAACACACTCTACATGGGGCAATTTGGAGAATTCAATTGACTTGATCCATGTTTTTGGACTGTGGGAGGAAACCGGAGAACCCGGAGGAAACCCACGCGGACATCCCTAGTCCTAAGAGGCGAACTTGCTAACCACTAAGCCACCGTGCCGCCCCAGATCTAATCATAGAATTAAAAATAGACAGTAGAATTTTTAGAAAAAATAGGCAGTGTAATTTTGGCAACCTCTTCTCAAAATGCTAACTGATTTTTAGCTGAAGTGAAAATTTATTCAAATCCACCAGTAAAAAACAAACCTTTAATGATCACAAGTGATGGTGGTGCTGCTGTTGGATGGCACATGTGTGAGTTTGTAAGTTATACTTACAGCAAGTATATTTAGCATTTTCCTTATATCTTTAGGATTAGTATTGATGTTTATATCTTTTTAACAGGGTTCATTTGCAGGCAGAAACCTAGCTCTATCACAGGTAACTACCAAGTATTTCCTCTGGGTGGATGATGACTTTTTTTTTCTAAATAACACTCGGCTTGAAAGTTTTGTGGAGATCATGGAGGCAATGCCTGAGTTGGACGTGGTAAGCAACGTAAAATATTTTATGATATGATCTCTGTTCTTAAATTTTATTTACTGATCTGTTAAGCGCTAAATGTAAATGTTATGAAAAACTTTAAAACTAGAAGTATAAAATTTCAATTTCATTTTTTTTCTGATCAATATATGGCGAATTTGAGCTGTTACTGCTATTGAATTATAATGTATGTTTATCGCTTAGGTTGGAGGTAATGTCAATGGGACTGATTTCATAATTTCTTTTGACTATAATGAAGGAGATGAGGAGGGTGGCTGCCTAATTCGACATCGAAACAAATGGCACTCTCAAGTTCCTGGATTTCCACAGTGCTATTATGCTGATGGAGTTGTTAACTATTTCATGGCAAGAACACAAAAAGTGAAACAAGTTGGTTTTGACCCATTCCTGAGCAGAGTTGGTCACACTGGTAAGACACATGCATTAACTGTATTCAAATGCATTTCTCCTTTTCAAAAATTTTTACCACTAAGCAAATAAAAGATTATTTTTTAATACTGACCTTTATGAACATTATAATAATTATTGGCATGTGTTCTTACTTGCACCACCAAATCTTTAGCAAATGTTTATCAGATGTATTTTCAACCATAATGACCATCTGGGGCAATTACTACATGTTAAATTTAGCAAAAAAAACAAAACAAAAACATGTGTTACTAGTAAGGTGAGGAACTGATTAAGATCCTTTTTTGAGTTTGTACTTTGAAAAATTAAAGAATTTTTATATATTAACATGACATTCCTTTATCCATCAGCTTTCATTTCCTATGCCAATTCAAGGAAGAACATTTTTGGCGCTGGGCAGATATACCCAGGATAGGGTGCCAATATATTGCTGGACACACACACACACACACACTATATAGGGGCAGATTAGAGCATTACATTTTCATCTGAATCCATGTTTTTGGACTGTGGGAGGCAACCTGAGAACTCAGAGGAAACCCATGCACACAAGAGGAGAACATGAATACCTAGATTGTAAATCAAACCTGCATCCTCAGCATTGAGAGACTGACATGTTAACACCTACACCAATGTGTGACATAAACCACCATAAACATAACAAAAAATTTTTTTAAGTGTTTTTCAACTTTCAAGTATTACTAAATTTGCCATTCCTAATTGATTTCTTATTTATTCTTTAGAGTTCTTCATTGATGGTACTGGGATTCTGTTGATTGCTTCTTGCAAAGGATTGCCAGTTGGACACCAGACAAAACTTCACTATGATACATACATGACATACAGAGGTCAAAATGAGCAGAAACCTAAAATGATACATCATTTTTTTAAAAATCATCTCAAATGTGTTTTGTACTAAAGTAGAAATATTTCAGGCATTGAGTTAACATTTTATCCTTAAACTGAATGTGTTAGGAGCAGGGAAAAATGGGCAAGCATAATGATTGAAGTGAGTTTTGACAATTGCTACATTTTGATGACCATATAACTGGGTCAGAGCATCTAAAATGGCCATAATCAGATATTGACCACACCAGATGCTTAGACACAGTCATCTAGCCATCAAAATTAAGTGCAACACATTTTTTTACACATCTCAAGTCCTTGTAAAATTCCTTACAGGTAGGTACCTCCAGTGCCCAAACCCAGCACCCCCTTTAAAAAACAACTAAAAACGTCTTGAACACAAAAGGATAGGGGTGATAATAAAACTATTGGAATGTGGGCAATGCTGAAATTATGACAAACAGGACAGGGTGCAAGACGTATTGGGATCAGACTTGGGATGTATTTATCAAAATCTGACAAAGAAAGCAATAGTGGTAAACCAGCAACATGTTAGTCTGCACATGCTGCATGCTGACCCCTGGTGACAGCTGAAAAAGCAATGGCCTGGTCTGATGAATCACTTTTTTTATATTATGTTTTATGTTTATGATTGATTGATGTGTTGGTGTGTGTTAACCTGTGTAACACATTTCACCAGGATGCACTATAGGCAAAGAAGGAAAGCTGGTGGAGCCAGTGTGATGTTTTGGGCAATATTCTGGTGGGAAACCTTGGGTATTTTATGTGGCTCTTACTTTTATATGTTCTACCCACATAAGCATTGATGCAGACCATGTAAACTCTTTTATAGAAACAGTATTACCAGATGACTGTGGACTCTTTTAGCCTGCTACAAAGCAAAAACGTTTTAATGTGTTGCTTCCAATTTTTCCAAGATCTAAATTCAGTTGAGCATCCGTGAGATGTGAACAATACGATATAAGAAAAGGTGGTTATACTGGTTGATCTATGCTTATTTGTACTTTGTTCTTTTCAAAACATGGTTAGGTAAATTTGTTTTGTTTATTGATCTAATTTATTGCATCAGTAATCTAAATTTCACGATTTGATGTTTTTCGGTTTTCTTTCATTAACACAATCATTACAGATGTAGAGGACCACCTGTTTCATTTTAACCGAGTCTTTTTGCAAATTTTTACTCTAATCATTTAATATTGTGTGGTCTGCAATATCTTAACATTGTATAAAGTAAATATTGTTTGCAATACATTTGTTATATGCTTGGTTATAGTTTGAAAATGATTATGGTCTATTCCACTGGGTTTGTTAAGTTAATTAATTTGAACGTTTTACACCTGTTTCTCTGCAGTTCAGGTTTCATTTTAAAATTAGTTTCAAGACTAAATCCATTACTAAAGGGTTATAAAAGATTTATTTTTATTTGGTGGATTATCTTACTTTTATATTATAAGAATTAAAGATATTCTACAAATTGCCCCTTATAGAGTTTGTTTGTTTGTATGTGTGTGTCTGTGTGAGTGAGTGTGTGTCCAGTGATAAATTGGCCAATGCTCGAAACTTTCTCTCCTGGAGGGGCATGGGGGAACCCCTCTGCGACCCTAGTACAGGATAAAACAGAAGATAATGGATAGATGGATGGATGAATGAAGAATTAAAGATATTGTAATCTTTAATTACTCCTAAATAACTCCTTATTAACATGAGTAATTTCAAATGTAAGAACTTATGGTCTGTATGAGGAACTCAGGAACCAGTCTTTGTATTTCAAATGACAATCAGCATGACGCATCACACCTACGGCACAAACAATGTAGCTCACTACACATCAGTTTCCGCTGACACCATTTGTCCCTAAAACTGGTTTCAAACTATGGTTTCACCTCCTTATGTCCTGGTCTACTTAAGATATTAATTGAACAAAGGATCTTGGCTCCTAGCCTTATTAATATCAAGGATCAAAGGTTCATCGGGATATAAAAAGGATGTAACAGGCAAACACTCACTCTCTTCCCTTGGGCTCTTCTTTTGGTCTCCTGGTCTGGCCAGTGCTGATGCTGGGCCCTGCTATGCTTGGTTTTGGCCTGGTCAGGCTCTGCTTAGCCAAGGCCTGCCTCCATTCGCTTGGCCCAGCGGGCTCTTGGTTCTGGCATTTTCCAACATTCTCGTAACATGTGAGTCTTTACCTAAAGGGGGCGTTCATTTGACATTGAAGCAGTTGTGTAACATTTTTACTATGTTTAATAATCTTAACTTTGTGTTTTTAAGTAATATTACCTTTCTTTGTAATAAATCGTGTTTTTACTTTAAACCAAAAGATCCAGTTGACCTTTAAAAGCTGGAGATCGAAGGTTAATTTATTTCTCGTTAAAGGATATATTTTAAGCAGCAATAAGATTGACCTCTGAGGGATATTAAGATATATCCACATGTCAATATAGCCTCGGTCCATGTATTATAAAACCTCTGACAGAATTAAGATTTCTGCATGCTTATAGAATACCTCTGAGTCAGATATAGCTTAAACCATGGAGATATAATTAACGCATTTAGTGCAGAAAAGCCCTCGTGTAACTAAATTTACCGTTTAGATGGAGTCAGATATTTTAATTAATCAAACAGGCATTGAACCTTTGACTGTCTCTCATTCTCCGTAATTTGGTAATGGGACGCGGAGGACTTTATTAATATCATATTAATATCCAAAAGTCCTATACTGTTTTTTTCCCTTCACTTCTGATACCTAGTAGTCTGATTATGCTCTGCAAGTGGGGATCCCCACACAAAGGAATAATCAACATACTCTTTCTCGATCTGAGCGTTCATGTGTTCCATTGCTCTGTGGAATACCTCTGATGTGGATATGATTCTAAATGGTAATCTCTGGAAACAGTATCAGCTGTCATCATCACAGGATCTGTAAAATGTATTTTGTGCTTTCATCCAGCTTATGTTGCCAAAATCCCTGTGTTGCATCAAGTTAGAGAAGTATTTGGCTTCTGCTGCTGGTAATCTTTTATTCTTTTTTTTTTGTCTTTTAAAGACAAATGGTTCAAATAACAAAAAAAAAAAACTTTAAATGTTATTGGAACACTTTTGGCTGCATGCCCAACTGGCTGTGCATTTTTTTTTTGAGCTGTATCTCATGTAAATGGAAACATACTAAAACCTCTAAAGACATGTGAAAAATTTCGTACTATGGAGACACAGTCACGTCAATGTTTTTCTTTTCTTTGTCAGTCTTTTTTCAAGCTTCATACACACTCTGTCACCAAGCAGTGAATCAAGTTCTTCCGGAACAACTGAAAAGAATAGCTTGTGCACTTTGCCTTTTACACTGACATTTATCTTATAGGTGACCAAATATTTATTGCTCTGTCCATTATACTCTTTTGTATTTCCTTGTATGTTTGACCTATTTTTTATTGCTGTGATCACAGACATGCTGATTAGATTTAGTGTCCAATATCAGTGTGACTAAAGTCCTAATTATTTGTAGTGGTATTAATCATTAATTATCCTTTACAGCATTTATCTCATATTTTAATTTATTCTCACAGTTTAGAATATAGTTTAAAATAACATAGAATACAGTTTAATAAAAGAATATACTTTAAAATAATATAGAATATAGTTTAATAAAAGAATATAGTTTAAAAAGCTGTTTGTGAGGAAAACAGCCATATTAAGACCTTTTTGTCACAGCCAAGCAGTTATATATATATATATATATATATATATATATATATATATATATATATATATATATATATATATATATATATAGCCAAATATATAACCAAGCAGTTTTCCAACATTGTAGTCCTTTACAGTTTAATCCATAGATACCTTTTAATTTATTTAAAAAAAATTTTGTACTTGTTAATAGCTTTATCTGGATTAACAAATCACCTTAGTGTGGCTTACTCGTATGAACTTTTAAGAGCTGTTTAATTCATTGTTGCTCTATTTAGCAATAATTAACATTATTATTAGGCATATTCAAAAGTGAGAAAATGTACACATTAGAGGCTTGTAATTATTAAAGGCTGTAATTATTAAATTTTTTACCTTGAAATAAATTTAATTTTATAAAGTCTATATGGAAACATGCATATATTTTTTTATTAAGGTATGTTGTGCGCCAAATATAAGTTTTGTTAAGTACTATATTGTAATGCTAAGTGTGATTTAACCCTGGCAGCATTTACAGTCTGTATGGAGTTTTGATGTTCTCCCTATGCCATTGAGCAAGAAGACATTTGTTAATCTGACTTTTTGACATTCGCTGCAACAACTACCCTTCATTTTTTCTGACATGCTCTTTTGGGGTTGGGTGAGTCATAGTAAATACTTTTTCTGAATAAAAGGTGCAGACATGACTGCAGGTATTGTACTGTACTGCAGTAAAATGGTAGGAGATAAAGGAATAAGCTTCAAGAAGATGGTTAAAGCCTCAGTCATTATTGTCTACATTCCAAACCATTATACTTCTTCACATTGCATTGAAGTCTTGCTGCACCTCTTTTTTTTCCTTGTGGTATCTCAATATGTTTAAGTTTTACTTTTTTGGGGTATTATCCCATCATCCCATCCCTTTGTTCTTCTGTTTATTCTGGCAAAGATTAGACTTTGCTTTATCAATAATTATAGATTAAATGTTTATTTTGATACATAATATATTGATTTGTTATTTTTTTGTTAAAAGCATCAAGAAGTAAACTTTAATATTTTTATGATGACTCAAAAGCTACTGATCAGTCCAGGACCACCACATCTAATATGTGGAAGAAAAAATGCTATGTCTGCAACATAATTGCAAGCATTCTGCAGCTTGCTTGCACAAAAGTCTAGAATTTTGCACAGGTAAATAATTTGCACTTTAAAATCATGTTTTATGTTACCATTGTTTGTACTTGGACTCTTATTTAATGCATTTCAACAAATCACAAAGTTTCAAAAGATCTAGTATTTTTACATACATTTTTAGTTTCTGCAATATTTAATATCTACAAAACGTTGTTTAATAAGTGGAATGAGTGTAAGTGTTTGGGATTTGTATTTCAGATTTTTGAATCAGTTTGTAATAATGCAAATACCATTTGTAAGACCATGTTTAAAAATGAAGTCTCTGTCGTGTATCAGTATATTTGTTTTTTTTTTTTTGCTCAGGGTGAGGAAGACCAGCTGAACCAGCCAAACTTGTCCTTTTTAGCTTTTGGCTTGTGTCTGTATTGCTGTCATAGCCAGATGTCTGAACTGGTCCAAGCTAAATAAGGACTGTGTTCTTTTTGTCATTTCTCTTAATATTTGAAAAAAAAAATACTGGAACAGTCAATCAAATCTTCATCACCAGGTAAATCTTTGTTTAAACAGCATATACAGTTCATTATATTTAATTTTTGTGATTGTATTGTTATACATATATTTAAATTAGTTCTTATGTAGACAATGCAGCAAAATCAACTGTGGATATTGTATGTACCATGTGTTAATTATTCTAAAATATGTGAAAGCTATGTATTTGTAAATGGGATGGCTGACATGATTGTAAATATGTCTATATTTTATACGTATACTGTATTAGGTCTCCCCTGTTAAACCTACAATATTTAAAAAGAAGCTCAACCAGAAGAATGAGATTACCCAAGTTGCTTCCAATCAAAGATATAGTACACTGTATAATCTATTAGTTAATTTGTAATGTAAAATTCTGATGTTACTCTGGTTTACAGTATAGTGCACTAAAACAGTCCCAAAGCACACCTGGATTTGCAATGTAAACATAATTTATGAATCACTATGCAAAATGCCTTAAAATGTTTTGCAAACCTTTATTTAACAAAATGACAATTTAGTATTATATTTTAGTACAAATTAAATTTTTTGTAAATTTTATTGCCAAAGTTGACATTAAGCAGTTTGTCTTTTATGGCCATTAATACAGTAGTTATATTTTATTATGCTCCCCCAGTTTAATAGTTTATTTGTTTGTGTATGGAACAGTAAAACACCACCACAAATATCTGTCCTAAATCAGTGAATCCGTGTTTGATGTGATGGCGAAAATGTTTTTGCCATTTGGAAAAGTCATATATTAATTAGTTTAGTATATAATAACTGCATGGAGCAAAATAGGAAACAAACAGTTTCATAATTTGAATTCAATGTAAATGATAAATAAGGAGGGAAAAGGTTTTCTTTTTGGTGCAGTTTAAAAAAATAAAAAAATAAATAAATATTTATATATATATATATATATATATATATATATATATATATATATATATATATATATATATGCCCAGCGATGGATTGGCGCCCTGTCCTGTGTCTATCTGCCCAGCGCCCGAGACGTTCTCCCCTGGATGGGCATGGGGAACCCCACGCGACCCTATTAGAGGATTAGCGGGAGATAATGAATATATATATATATATATATATATATATATATATATATATATATATATGACTCACCACCACACAAATCAGTAAATTAGTTTTTGAATCATTCATTTGTGAATCATAATATGTAAATCAGTAAAAAGATCAAGGCAATTAATCAGCCTTTGCAAACTTGACCACGTTAAACAAAACTCTCAGGTTAATAAAGAATTTTATGAAAAGAATAAACAGGGAAGGAGAAGGTTCTTACAATGTCACCTTTGTCACAGTTTTAGTTCAATAGAAATATAAACCTGCACTGCTGCCCTAAATCAGCAAAACAATGTTTGATGTGGTGTCCAAAATATTTTGGTATTTGAATAGGCTATATACTTATTAATTTATTATGTGGTAACTCCATCAGGAAAAAATAAGTTCCAAAAAGTTCCATAATTTGAATTTAATTTAATTTGATTTAAAATTTTGAAAATTTAAATGCATTTGATAGAAACATTTTTTAATTTTAACATCTAGAGGATCAAAACTATTATATTAATAGTATATTTTAGCTTTTTATTTTAATAACCCTTAAAAAAACTTAAGTTGGCTTAAGCAGGTGTAAATATAATTAACACACTTGTGATGAGGACCAAAAAACCCTTAAAAGGAAGTGGTCTATTTACAGTCACAAACGAATTCTAGGGAGGTTTATTTGTGATGAAAACTTGATCTGACCCATTTATCAGAAGCACTTTACAAATTTAAAGTAAACAGATGGCTTAATTTTTTCATAATGTCACACTTAGTAGTGACTCTTTATTTAACACATGTTGGTGTATAATTTCAATGCCTGGATTGTTTCTGTATACAGTATGGTTAATATAGGATCCTTGAAAACAGGTTATTAAATGTATTGGCTGGTTTATGAGCAGTGACCTGTACAACACATTTATAAAGCGGAAGATTTATGAGATAAGAATTTATAAACCTATATTTTTTAACTCTATATTATAAACCAATAAACTGAATAGAACAAATGTAGCTTAAGTAAAATTGGCTTCACCTCTGTAGAGCTATTGTACTACAGGGCCAACTGTAAATTGCATGAGATTGACGTGTGGAGCCAACACCCAACTGAATTTTTCAGGTGAACTATTTTTTTTTTCTGCTTTTCTATACATCACTGTTTGACAGAAATCACTTCGAAATGTTCCCATTACATACTAGTCACATAACAGTTTAAAGTCACCAACAATTCACTCAGTATTTCACTTCAGGGCAGAAAAATGTGGGCCATTAATTACTTGTCCTAACCAAGCTAGTTTGACCACTTTATAACAACTTTGAGCTGTTGAAGAATTTCACAAAAACAAAGGCAAAGAGAGAGATTTTTATAATAATGACATCTTTGTCATTGTTTTAGTTCCATAAAAATATACATAACCCTAATTATTTCTTTTATTTTCTCAAACATACCTCAGACAAGTCTAACCAGTAAGCTGAAAGAACATTCAAGTGCATGTTAATTTGGGGATGCTTGTTGGTTTGAAAGCTTGACCTTTTGAAAAATGTTAAGAAAAAAATCAAACCAAAGTGAAATACTAAACCCTTACAATTTTTTTATAAAAATTTTTTATGACCAGATATAGGTGTAAGAACACACTAATGCTCATTAAAGGTTTTCTGTTCATACCATGTGCATCTTATTTCTTTTCCAGCCAGGCATATACTGTACATAAATGGTGACATTTATAGTAAATTAATTTTTAATTAATTAATAGTTTTGCTTTTAAATTGTGCAGTATTTTGGCATATAGGCTAAAAGGGAAATGAAAAGCAGGCCAGATTCTGGATTAGTTAATGGTTTTCCTTTTCTCTACTGTTGGTTTATGGAAATTATTGTTGATTATGTAGGAGTTGTACTGCTATGTATTTAGGGTTATATGGTGTCCAGTGTAGAGAGGAAATCACTGTCATTGAAGTGCAGTGTTTGTTCAGCAGTGATCTTCCCCATTGTGTGTGTCTGTTCTCTCTGTTTGTCTGGTTTCAAAAAAATTAAACAAACAATCTCTAGAGTATGAATTGGTGTTATTCATCACATCTAATAGAACCTCAATATAAGGAACAAAAACCGCAAGTTCAGTATTCATCATACAATAATTTCTGGGTATTTTGTATTTTCAAATCATTGAACCTCAATCCAAAAGTATTAGTTCCAATCTAATGTTTGTTTTTTTTTTTGTGTGTGTTTTTTTTTTTCAGAACTGCTTTGTCATCATGATACGAAAGTTGATAATTGTACCATTGCTTCTGTTAATAAGCTGCCTGACATATATTTTAATAAAAAATATGACAGATTTCTCTCGGCCATCAAGGTACTCACATTTCCATTAGTTCAGAATATTAATTAAAAATTTTAAGCTGATAAATCTGTTTTTGTTTTGTATTTAAAGTCTACAACAATACCCTGTGTCTCCTCGAAACCCCAAACCAAGGTAAATTATTTAAAATATGGTATAACACTAACTTCATATATGTTATTCTCAACCCAACCTATTATATAGAATGTACAGTTATCCCTGTCATGGAAAAATTAAGTAATATTGCACTAATTACTTTATTCATTATAAATTAGTTTTGTATATTGTGCACAGACAGTGCAGGTATAAATGAATAAACAAGACCAGTCATGTTTAACTTCTGATTAACAGGTTTTTGACTTTTTTCTGTTTGATAATTAATAACATTTAATAACATTTTTAAACTACAAATACTTCCTTTAACTATACCATATACAATATTGGTATTACCATATTACTTAGTTGGTACACCTTTAATAAAGCAAAGTAAAAATATTGATCTTTTTTAAATAAAAACTACATAACTTGCAAAGTATGATAATGATTTAGCTACATCAAATACATTTTTGAATAACCATATATAAAAACATAAACAAAATTGTTGGTAACCTTCTGTAAAAAAAAAAAAAAAAAAGTGGTACCTAATTCATATCATATCATATAATTTATCCTAAATTAAGCTCTTTTAGCTTGTAAAATGCTAAGTTATGTCATAACAAAATATTTTATTACTTTACAATGTTCTAAGCCTAAACAAATGCATGACATGATGGTTTTATTTTTATTTATTTTGAACAGAGTATTACTCAACATCAGTAAAGTCCCATGTTCTTGTGCAACAGATGATCTAAAAAATTTACTACCACTGGATAGTCTTAACGAGTCTTTGCAGGGTCGGACTGTAGAATTCATGCAATACCAGATCAGGTTTGGAATGTTTTACTACTATGTACTACAACTACTTTTATGGATAACATAATTTCTCTTAAATTACATGAACTCTAACTGTCTATCCATTTTGTATTTTTATATTGCCAGTTAAATTATAATTTGTAACTATATTTATGTAAACTTTACTTCCACAGTCAATGGTACTTTTGAATATTTAAATAATAGAATGCCTTTGCCCTCTAATTAAAATTTTGGGGTCTTTTATTTTAGTTTTTAGGGTTTTAAGTTTAGGGTTTTAAGTGGTAGGAGAACAAGGCAGACAATTAAATTAATTAACGCAGGTGATTTTTACGCTTAATACACTGAATTTAAAATAAAAAACTTAAGCAGAAATACAGGATACATGGACACAAAATGCTTTTGGAATGATTTTTGTATCTGTACCTTGTAAACTGGAGTCCAAACTAGAGAGGTTTCTCTAAAGATTTTCCATATTGGCAACTTTTTCTGTTACTATCTAATCGCCTGTCACAGAACACTCCTGCTATTCTACCCCAACCACTTCACCTTGCTTGGTGCTCTTCTACTTACTATGATTAAGAAAATTGTTCTAAAATACAGACTGAAATAATACCAGTTTAAATGACAATTCAAACATTGTTATCTCACTGATTAGAAAACACCACTTTAATTTGTCCTTCTAATCAGCTGCCTAAACAGTCCATTTGCGAATGATCCAAAAATAAACTTGCTAAAATTAATAATTAAGTACTTTTAGTATTATATTTTAAATCTAATGTATCTAGTTTTATGAATTAATAGATACAATCTGATAATGTAGATCATATTGATTTAGAATGATACAAAATCTTAAATGGTTTCTAAACTTTGAAGCACGATTTTTTTTTCTTCTCCATACTATCTCTGAATTTAATATTACACTCATTATGATTGTGTTTTAATAGAAAAAAAACAAAGCCGGACAATGTTATTTTAGCTCCACCCAACTCCCCTCTACAATATCCAATTCATGGTGTTGAAGTTATTCCATTAAAGCAAAGTGAAATTCCAGGTTTGTTTGTTTTTTTTAATGGAGGTTTAGATTTTTGTCCTTTAAGTAAGTGTTATTATCAGAGCATTGATTTAAAACATTTGTTTGTGCAGCTTTGGAATTGCATGCAACAGACCGAAATCTCTACAAGGTAAGAATATATATCATTTAAACTCCTGGCAGCAGGGTATTTAGAATTATTTGAAAGAATGAAGGACTTCCACTTAGTATAGCAGTGTGCTGAGTATTTAGAGATTTCAAACTGTGTCCTTTGAGATTAAATTTTTAAGCTTTAACATACAAATCTAAATAATTTAGTACACAGGCATAGTGTCCCTGTTTAATTAATGACTATACAAATAATTCTGAAAATTGCAAAAGGATAGAAATCTGAAATACTTTTTACAACATCTGAGTGAAATAATTACACAGCAATAAATATTCTCATCTTACAGTGTGAAAATCATACTTTCAATGTTTGGAGTCTACTGGGATGAGCACACACATCCCACACAGCCTATTATATTCCTTATAGAATTAGATATTGTACAACACAATGGTTTGTAATTATTATTTTTTTTTTTTACCTGAGATGACATGGAGGAGTCAAACTAGTTAAACAAACTAAACTTTGGAATTATTTCAAACTAAAACTTACCAACCTAGTATGAGTTAGAAAACACTATTAACCAAGCTTTGGTTTTTATGTTTCACAGGTTACTTTAAGTGTGCAACATGGTGTGTTGGCAGTAAGCAATACTAATACTGAAGAAGTGGAGGTTGTGGGGCAGGAACAAAGCACGCTAACAATCTCCTCGACACATCTGCCATATATAAATTATGTGCTTAGCACAGTGGTATACACCAGCACTGTCTACCACATCGAGATGATTGACTTGGGTATGAGCTAAAAATGCCACAAAAACTCAAATCCTAAAAGACAAATTTGGTGCAATCTTGGTGAACAAAACAGTAGCATATACAAAACCAAACCTCTTGTAGATGCTTTTAGTGTAGTAACTTGGAAATATGTATATTTGCCAGGGTTTTCCAAATTTTACATCTACTGTTTTAACAATATCCATTAAATATGTGTAATATAGTCAAATGTGAAAGAGTTACATGAACAGTAAAGAATAAAATGTAGTTAACTTGCTTCAAGATATAGTGGGTTGCTGCTAAACAGTTAAATTATATCCTTGTAAGTCTCATTATGACATTTAATACAAAACAATTCTATTCCTTAGTATACTTTACATTTGAGGACTACATTGCAGTTTTTCCTGTTCTTATCAGAAGACCTCCAATGCCAATTATGTATTATCCTGAAAAAGGTAAGCATATAAAAACTATGAAAACTAAAGTAGATGATAGATGCTCACTCATGGCGGTTGTTCACTCATTTAAAGTGGTGATGTTCTGTCAGATTTTGATAAATTTTCATAAATGTTAAAATTGAATAAGGTTTATTTATGGGTAAAAACTATTTATTTATTTAGCTCCGTGTAATACGATGATAGTGAATGAAAATGTGACAAAACTGTCTGTCAGCCATGGCAGCGTTTTAAAACCACAGCTAGGACAGGTGGCGGTCTCTAGTGGTCGATGTGCATAATTATTACAAAAACAAGCATGCACCTCGTTTCGTAATGAACAAAGCATTTTCAAAGCTTAGCACAATGACTTTTTTCAGGCTGTGGTTCTGGAAGTATATGTGAACAAAAAATAAATAAATAAGGGGTTGTATTTTCTGCAACAAAATTTGTACAATACCAATTTTTTTAAACAGCAAATACAATTGAGGGAAAACACATATAAATTTTATTTAAACTTAAAATATATTAATAATAATAAGCTAAGCAAATATTTAATAAAATAATAAAATGATGGCTGCCATGGTTAATATAGAGGGGGTATTGTACTGCAACTGGACGACAGCACTGTGCAATTACTGAGTCAACCACAAAATCATATGTATTAAATAAAAGGCCAAGAGTGGGCCAAATATTTTTCATAATGATGTAAGATAGTTCAAGTTAGATACCAAATCACACTGCAAAAAATAAAATCTTAACAAATCAGAAAATGTTTTAAAATTCTTGCTTTTGACTTGACCAAATTTGTAAGTAAGATAAGTAATCTAGTTTTTAGAAACTTTCTCTTGTTTCAAGAAATCCTAAAATGAAAAAAATACTCACTATATTGGCAGATAACTTTACTTTATTTATGTACATTTTTTCTTGATTTGTGTTTAATATTTTTAACATTTTCATAAAAGATTTTAGAATAAATTTAGTGTAACTAAGACATTAATCTGGGTAGTCATTGATTTATTCATAATTTAAGGGATATTGCAAAAGACCAATAACGGAATTGCTTTTTTCCCCTGTAGATCTCAACTCAGTGGTCAACATTGTCACTAAAACTTTTTTAAGATACAGAGAGTTAAAAGTTCTTATTACAAGCATTCGAAAGTTTTATCCTGACATTAAAATTATCATTGCTGATGATAGCCCAAAACCACAAAATGTGACCAGCTCCAACGTAGAACAATACATCATGCCAGCTGCTCAGGTTTGTTTTAAATACTGCTTTTCAGTACACTATCATAAACATCAGCTGCTAAATTAGATACAGCTTATATTTGCATTTGATTATTAAACATTACATAAATTAGTAGTGTTAATCCCCTGCAATATCCATTGATATAAATTACACTGCTATGTCATTCCTTGTTTAAAATGCTATTTTGTCAAATTGAAACACATGTTCTAGTAATATTCCACATTAAGTAATGTATATAATTAAATTGTAGCTGTGTACTGCCCATACTTCACTTTTGTGTAAACATAGCAACTTTCATTAAACAATATTTAAGACAACAGGGTCTAAATTTTCTCATGGCTGGGTCTTTATTTCTTGCTTCATCCTCATTTTCTTCTTCTTATTTCCCTACACAAACACACACAAATAATACTGACAAGCCACAAATAAGATCCCTTAGCCCACCTGCTTCCCTGGCTGTACCTCTTACAAATTAACATTTAAATTATTTTTATTTATTCACTCTTAAGTATTGTGAAAGACCTAAAATTTTAATATTGGTGCATAGTTGGACAGAATAAAATACACTGTTTGTTTGATTTTTTAAGTGAAAGTTTATTGACTTAATTTTTATGACGTGTTAGAAGCAAATATTTAGGCAAAATTGTAGGTATAGGATTTAGTAGATATTATATTTTTTTTCATTAATTTTCTTATTAACAGGCATGGCTGTACTAAAGATTAAAGACTGAATTTAAAATACAGATTTTTGCATAGTTGCACTCTACGACAGGTTGCTAAAATATACCAGAAAATTCTGAATGACTTTTTAATCTGTTTGTGGGGCATGACTTTTATACATATCTTACATTCTGCTGAGTATTAATATAAATCCGAATGACATTCTTATAGGGTTGGTTTGCAGGAAGAAACCTTGGGGTGTCACAAGTAACTACTAAGTACTTCCTTTGGGTGGATGATGACTTTGTATTTAATGAAAATACACGCATTGAAAGATTTGTGGAAATCATGGAGGCCAGACCTGAGCTGGATGTGGTAAGTTTATTAAAAGGATTATGTTCCTGCGTTATGGTGAAGAATATGTTAATGTGAAAGTGAAATTTTCTGAAAAAAAAAAAACAAAACTGAACTTATAATGGTTCTGTTCTTTATCTGATTATTTATGGGGTCTTTGCTGTTTTTCAAAAATATTGGCTCTTCCTGACTGTCTGGTTACCTTTATTCAGGTTGGTGGTGCTGTTGCAGGAAATCAGTTCTATTTCACATTAAATTATGTGGAAGGAAATGAGGAGGGTGCCTGCCTAACTCGGTTGCAAAATAGAAGGCATGCTCAAGTGCCAGGTTTTCCGAATTGTTATTATGTGGATGGAGTTGTTAACTTCTTTCTGGCTCGAACCAAACAAGTGCAACAAGTTGGCTTTGATCCATTTTTAAAGAGAGTGGCTCACAGTGGTAAGTAATTTTTTCAATTGTATTCAGATATATCTGCTTTTAAACAAACTTTTACTATCAATCAAATATTAAATCATTCTCATGTATAATGATAAACTTCCTATGCCATGTAAATCCTAAGAGCACTGTACACAACTTACAAAAATAAAGAGCAGTTTTATCAGTGAACTTTAACAGAGTTTTTTTTAAATAACACTTGATCAACCAGCATCTCAATGGTGTAGCAGCCAATTGTTAACATTGTGCTCCTGTTGAGGCTTGGGCCTCACAAGATTTTTTTGCCTCTTTTTCTTAGGCTTGCTCTTTGGAAGTTCATGCTTGAAATACATTTACGTTTAGTCATCTAGCAGAAATACTGAAATACTGTATAATTGTTTTGAGACAATGTACTTAAACTTAAAACTTAAACTTAATTTTTTTCATAGTTGCTGGTTTTTGTGTTATAATTTAATACAAATTTGATTTAGACATTTTTTTTGTGCTTAGCTTTTTTTTCTCAGATTAGTTGTTTTGACTCTTTTTAATTCTACCCACTAGATAAAAAAAAAAAGTTTTTATTTTCTACCAGAAAACTTCCAGCTAAGGAATTAAATAGTAAATCATAAGCAGATCACACAGCAGCAATATCAATCAGTCAATATCAATGTTATCAACATTCGTATGATCATAATATTAATAATATTGAATATATTCGATATTATCAACATAAAAAAAAAGATTTTCTGTAGGAAACATCCATCTGAATTTTCTTCATTAAGTTAAATGTATTTATTAATATAAATAAATAAACAGTATCTAAGTTTTGTAATCTGCATTTTTTCAGAGTTCTTCATTGATGGATTTGGGAAGTTGATGGTTGCTTCATGCAATGGACTGTCAGTTGGACACCAAAGAAAAGCTAATAATGGCAAATACATGCAATACAGATGGCGTAATAATGAAAAATCCAAGAAGATACATCATTTCTTTAAAAACCATCTTAAATGTGTTAAGTACTGATATTTTGCAAAAGACTGAAAATTGACTACAAACATTATGACCAAGCACCCGTTCTTTAGTTTTTACATATTTATTTTAGATATCATATTTATGTATCTTATATTAACTATATTTTAAACACAGTTGTGTTTTTAGCCTTATATAATTAATCATAGAAATATATATTTCAATAATAATTTAAAAACCCTAATGTGTGAAATTATTTTAATATGTTTAAAAGTAGTTATTTTTCTATTCAAGAAAAAGATATACAGTGTTTTACAATTAGTTGTTCAGATGATGAATAAACACTTTTTCTTTCTTGATGCATTTTGCTTTTGCATTACAAACCTACTATCAGACAAACATTTATTCACACATTCATATTGATACCCAATTTGACCCATTTGACTTGCATGTTTTTGGACTGTGATTGTAAACCAGAGAAAACCCACACAGTCATTGGGAGAACAACCAAACCATATGCAGAAGACCTTTAAAACTACCTTGTGACTGATTTTCTTCTACATTCTATTATTATGTTCTTTATCTGTAATAATAAATAGCAAAATGTCAAATATTATTTTCTTAATAATGTAATCTTTTTTTTGGGGGGGGGGGGTTGCAACCCTTTGATTTGTGAATACTGGGATGTTTGTTTGATTTGTTTTTAAGTGAAGGTTTAATGACTAAATAATGTTGCAAGAAGATATTTTTTAAATACTTATGATGTGTTGGATGAAAATGGCTGTGCTTATGATACTGAATAAAAATATATTTTTGCTGCACTATGGGCCAGGTTAGTAATATATTAGCTATATACTTGATCTATTTAGGTATAATGTGGTCTATTTGGGAGTTTTGCATACCTTTCATCTGTGAATTCTGAGATGGACTCTTGTATTAACTTCAATCCTCGTCAGAAGAAATGGCTTACAGTTCTGCATGCATTGCCAATAACTTCTAAAATTCTAAAAATTCATTGTTCAACTCCCAACACCCAAAGGTAATTATAGTGGGGTACCTTATTTCACCAGCATTTAGCAGAAATGTTAATGCATTATTATTTCCTTCAACACTGTACACTGTCTGAAGTTTTGACATCTAGGATAAAATAAATAAGTTATTTAAAATAAATAAGTTAAGGAATATTAGTGTGTTTATTGGAAGTTAAAATCCTTCTCCCTCAAGTTTTTGTATACATTCAGATATGATTTATATTCTTGCTAATCATTTTCAATTATGCAAGACATGCAGGTCCTCTAGCATCCACCAGGGGGTATCAAAGCACCTTTTACATCTCTACTTCCCAGTGACGTGTTCAACGAGGGTAACTTCACCTCTGCTGTCACGGAACATGACATCAGGACACCTAGTGGATGGTATGTTTCTGCACTGCACATTTCATGAAGCTAAATTCCAGACTGTGATGCATTGCAAATGTTTAATGTGGGTACAAAATGTGGATGGCTTTAGAGAGATCTTTAGTATTTAACTCAGTGATGGAATTATTTATATATTTAATTAGACGTCATCCATCATCTATGTTTACATCAGAAGACCTAATAGCAAGTACAAATATAAAACAGCTAAAACTAATAACAATAAAAGAACATGACTGCACCACAATCAAACAAAAGGCACAGGGCAAAATTATAAAAGAATAACATAACAAAAACAGTTTAAAAATCCTGTGGTGCCTTTTCAAACTGTAGTTATAGACTTGGATGCAAGAACAGACTGCTTTGTCTCATTTTCTAAAAGTATTTAGCTGTCCTGTGATTGGTGATGGTCCTTGTCCTTTGTTTGAAATGTATATGTATTCTCATTGTCCATGAATATTTGTGTCCCACAGCCTAAAAGCTAGGGAAAATTGAGACACAAAATTTTCTAGTAAATAACCAATCCTTTCTGTCTGTGTGGTGATGGCTGGACAATATACTTACTATACTATAATAAATTATAACCTTAATTAAGAGAATTAATTAAGTACAAATATATGTATAAGGAGTTTGCATTTTTCAATTATAATATGTAATCAACCTTTATTAAATATTTGGTGTTTTTTTCAAATATACCATGCTTATAAAAGAAAAAAACGTTGTAATTCCATATCACACAGCTTTGTCAGCTTTCTGTTTCTAGTGTGGATGGGAAAAGGCAGCTCACACTGGTCACATCCAACCCATCGCAATACATAATTTGTCTGATTTTGCTCAACACTGCTATGTTTAGCTGTGTACAATTTACTCTAATTAATGCTCTCTGGAAAAAAATCATGTGCCTCTCTCTAACAAAAACTTTGTTGAAAGGAAAATATAGATTTGTTTACAAGATTAGTTTCAGACTGACATAGCAATAATATACATATGTATGACTTAATTATTAAGTATTAATTACTTAGGCTTGACAAAATATAAAATGTAACACAATAGTAACCTTTTCCAAAAAACAGGTTATATTAGAAGTCAATCTGTTATCTTAAATAAATTTAATTTGATCCCAACCACAGTGGTTTAATATAATGCTTCATTTAACAAAACAGCACATAATTTAAAGATCAATAAACTATTTATATGGCTAATCATTTAAAATGCGAACTGAACAGAATCAAGCTAGTATTTGATAGTATGAGTATTCATTAATTAATTATCTACCGCTTTATCCTCTATTAGGGTTGCGGTGGGGTTCCCCATGCCCATCCAGGGGAGAACGTCTCGGGCGCTGGGCAGACCCAGGACAGGGCGCCAATCCATCGCTGGGCACACACTGACTCACACACACACACTCTATATGGGGCAATTTGGAGTATTTAATTGACTTGATCCATGTTTTTGGACTGTGGGAGGAAACCGGAGAACCCGGAGTAAACCCACGCGGACA
>JAFMOD010000163.1:617481-651502 GCA_019802435.1 Corydoras maculifer
TCTGCTTCTCTGTGAGAATGCTTAATGATGTTTGCTGTAACATTCTGGGCTTTGTCCATCAGAATCAAACATATGTTAAAAAAAACCTTTGAATGAGTTCAATCCTCAAAGTCTCTGTAATCATCAACAAAAATGTAGGTGCTTTAAGGCCATTTCTGTAGCATTCTGGCAATGCTATGTTGACAAAGATGACACTTTTGACACTTTTCATTCATTCATTCATTCATTATCTTTTGCTTTATCCTCTATTAGGGTCGCGGTGGGGTTCCCCATGCCCATCCAGGGGAGAAAGTTTCGGGCGCTGGGAAGATACACCCAGGACAGGACACCAATCTATCGCTGGGCACACACTCATTCACACAGACACGCATGCATACACACTCTATATGGGGCAATTTGGAGAACTCAATTGACTTGTTCCATGTTTTTGGACTGTGGGAGGAAACCGGAGAACCCGGAGCAAACCCACGCGGACACTGTGAGAACATGGAAACTCCACCCAGATGGGGATTCGAACCCCTAGTGCTGAAAGGCGAACGTGCTAACCAATAAGCCACCGTGTTAAGAAATAAAAAGATCGGGCGGCACGGTGGCTTAGTGGTTAGCACATTCGTCTCTCAGCACTAGGGGTTCGAATCCCTATCTGGATGGAGTTTCCATGTTCTCCCCGTGTCCGCGTGGGTTTCCTCCGGGTTCTCCGGTTTCCTCTCACAGTCCAAAAACATGGATCAAGTCAATTGAGTTCTCCAAATTGCCCCATATAAAGTGTGTTTGTGTGTGTGTGTGTGTGTGTGTGTGTGTGTGTGTGCCCAGCGATAGATTGGCGCCCTGTCCTGGATGTATCTGCCCAGCACCCGCAATGTTCTCCCCTGGATGGGCATGGGGAACCCCCCTTTGACCCTAATATAGGATAAAACGGAAGAAAATGAATGATCGAATAAAAAGATCTGCTAAATGACTAAATTGTGTAAATGTGATTTTAGAACTACCAGCTAAGCAGCATGACCGAAAGAAGCAGAGACTACAGATTGCCTAGTTAAGAGGGCTGTCTGAAATACCAGTACTTCAGTGCCACACTTTAATACTCTACTAATATGTGAGCTGGAAAAAGAAGTAAAACTGAAAGTTAGTGGAAGTTTAATAAGACAGGACTAATCTGTGTAAACACACTTTGTTACATTTACATTTAGTCATTTAGCAGACGTTTTTATCCAAAGCGACTTACAAATGAGAACATTACAAGTGAGTAGTTATGGAAGTAGTTCTACTTGAAACTAGCTGCAGCATTTTAAACCAGTTGTAGTTCAAGTAATTATATGTTAAGATATTTTTTTAGAAATAAATTCTAACAATAATAATCTAACAATGCAGAAATCAAGCGTGACTGAGTTTTTTCTGTGTCTTGAAAGAAAAAAAAAATTTTTTTTACTTTGAAAAGTTATGATGGAGGACAATTGTAATTCTAGAATTATTAATGATGTGCTTTGTAAAGATAAGAAGCTTTGTACAAAACAAAACACAACAGCTCTTTATGTCTTTATTAATTTTGTTATAAATTACAATTAGCTTAAATGCTTAGGACTAAATAAAAGCATCCACGTGCATTTTACTGTAAAAGGATAATGTGTTAATTTAGAAGACAACAACAACATCGATCTTTTATTTTTTTGGTAGAATAATTTCCCCTATAGAATATTCAGTTAATCTGTAATATATATGTATATCATGAATTTATTTTCTTTACTGTAAACCACATGTTTATTTTCTCTGATGCTTAGTTTATCTCTGTAGGTAAAGGTGTAGAACTGTAAAGAGTTAATAATCTAGAGTAATTAGAGCTGCCACCTCACCCAGTTTACCATTGGTAGAGAGTGTGAAAATGCTTACATCCTGGGGAGCCCTCTTGATGGGGTGTTCTGCAATCTTTTGTGTTTAATTATGTTGCTGTAGTCAGTGATACCAGAGTCTGGTGTGGCATTGTATAAATCCTGTCAGCTTCTTGATTACTGTCTTAAATTAACCAGCTCTTTATGTTCAACCTTACTAGAATATGACAGAGTTTACCCCAAAAATATTTTCATCAAGGACAATAGATTTATCTTAGTCAAAGTATTGTTTTAGAATACTTGGTTCTAAAGAACAGAATTGCTACAAAAAAAGTCATGTTATAAGAAGAGGACCAGTGCAATGTTAATGAATGATATTACTTGGAAGAATACATACGTTTTCTATTACTGCACACTGCACAGGCTCACACGGAACCTTGTGGTCCTAAGCATTGGTCCTCTTCTTATAAAATAAAATAAAACAAATACAATATTTTATTTCTGGCCACTGTAATTTTAACCTGCTCTTAAAGGGTTCAGGCTTAGAAAAGATAAATGAAGTTTCAAGAAATTAAACTATTGCAGGTCGGGCTAATGTTGCTAGGCATGATCTGCACCAATAGTGAAAAGCGGGAGAGGGATCACATGAGCAACAGGTGCACTAACAATCCAGTGGGTGGCACCTCATGGCTCATTCATTTTCCAACCATTCACTTGCTCCCAAATTTTATCTCCTGGTTCCTTTTCTGACTGGGACGCATCTGAAGGGTGGGGCTGAGGTGTGAATTTTCTTAGGAGAACATGCCTGATATGCCCATTGGTGTCATCCCCAGGCTGTGTGATGACCTGTTTAGGGTTTACATCAAATTTTACATGCTGGGAAGCCATTAAGATCAGTAAAAGAATTTGCAAGATAAATTTTACATTTAGATGTTATTCAACACAACTTTCAGCATAATAGGCTGGCATGTAGAACCATAGACACACCAAGCCCACTTCCGTCATGACTTTTCAGTGTGCCAACCCTCATTTTCAGATGCCCTCTCTCTCTCTCTCTCTCTCAATCTCCTATTAAATCCAGTACAAAACACATAGACAATTAATGCAAACATATCCCACATGGAAGCCATCACCTCATCTGATTTCCTGGCTACTCATTCACAAATGAGAAGTGATCGCAATTTAAGTAGTTATCACATCAGCTGTATTCATTGCAGGCAAGTCCATCCAACCATCCATTATCTTCCGCTTTATCCTATATTAGGGTCGTGGGGGGTTTCCAGAGGAGAACGTTTCGGGCGCAGGGCAGATACACCCAGGACAGGGCGCCAATCAATCGCTGGGCACACACTCACTCACACAGACACACTCTATTATATGGGGCAATTTGGAGAACTCAATTGACTTGATCCATGTTTTTGGACTGTGGGAGGAAACCGGAGAACCCGGAGGAAACCCACGCGGACACGTGGAGAACATGGAAACTCCACCCAGATTGGGATTCGAACCGGGAATCCCTAGCGCTGAGAGGCGAATGTGCTAACCACTAAACCACCGTCATTCAGAAAAAAATGTTCTGTACACTGTGGATTACATCCAATGAGTGCTGTGCATTACTGTTTAATGTTAATGTTGTTAATGCTTAATGTTGTACTGTGATCTAAACTTGCACAGCAGACATTTTTTCCTATTTTATCCTGCCTTGTGATTTTCACACATAACAATCATATGACTAAAAAACACCTATTGTCTTGACTTATTATCTATTTTGGGAAAGATAAGATAATAAAGAACGTGTTTGTAATCAAACAGGTTGCAGACATACACACTCATATAATTGCTACAATAAATCATAACAGTTTAAAATTAAAAATGTGATTTTTAATTTAATGACAAAAATAACCATGGAAATAATAATGAAATGGCTCTATATTGTTATTTATTGTTACAAGTACTATATTGTTATAAGTAATTTATATGGTGAAACCTGAAGTCAAAACAGTCTCTCAATTGAAATTGGACAACATGTGGGTGTTGGGCTATTAATCTGAAGGCTGGTGGTTCAAATCCCAGGTCCACTGAGGTTACCAATGTGGGTCCTTGAGCAAGACCCTTAACCCTCATTGCTCCAGGGATGTTGTGATTGACCCTGTGCTCACCTTGTAAGTCGCTTTGAATAAAAGCGTCTGCTAAATAACCAAATGTATGTAATGTAAATGAACAACACCTACATACTCCAAAGGTGCTTAGCAGGGTTGCCAGATGGATGCCTTTGTGGTCAAGAACTGACAATTTCAAGTACAGACAATTAAGGCATATTTTTTATGTTTTCTGTGATAGAATAGGGGCAAAATGAAGTTGTTTGATGATGTTTCAGCATTAAAACATATTTCACAACTTGTTCTTGTTGACCAGGGAGCCACATTTTAGAGGGGATTCAACTGTCTACCATGTAATTAGTTATATAAATTATAATTTATATAAATTATAATTTCATACTTAATGAAACATAATGTCAAAACCGCTGTGGTGTCTTTTAAAAACAAAACACACATTTCCTTGCTTTTTATCTTAACCAATTAATCATGCTAAGGTAAAAAATAAAAAGGTAACACAGACTGAAATTATACTTTAAATAAAATTGAATTCTATCCATGTTTGTTTTTCGTGATTCAAAACCATGTTTTACTGTTTTTTCAATTGTTTAATTGAAGGTGAAAAGACTATTAAAAAAGTCTACCTTAAGCACTCAAGCTATGCTGCAGACAAGCAAGAACAAGTCAGGAGGCAAACTATCCAAATAGCGGATAGAGTGAGATTTAAGTAGTATGTGCTGTGCCAGGTTTGTGGAGGATGGGCTGTGACCTGTTATTTGACCCATTTCCTAAATAAAAGGTCAAAATGGGTGTGGAACAAACATACTAAAATGACCAAGTTTAAATATATACATTTGCTTTTACAATGCAATAAAAAAACAATGTAAAGAGAAATGAAAACTGAAAGGAAGTTATGATCTAAACAAAAAAAAGAATACATAAATCATTCCATGTAATTACTGTACAGGGTAGAACCATTTAAATATAAAATGACAATAAAATGAACATTCATGTAGCAACAATTTAAGAAAATACTGTACAAAACAAAAAACTATGAATTAAAGCACACAACTGACTTCATATTTTGTTACTGACACATGGTAATGTTTATAAACACAGCTCTGACCAAAAGTGGTTTCTCTATAAATGTTCTCTGTAGATGATAGTTACTAAATGTTAGAATTGCATGAATGAGAAATGTCTAACAAAAGGTTTGTAAAGTATTTAAAATGTGCTTACGTCTTTATTTTACCAGTCTGTGTTTCTAGTAACTTTTCTAGTGTCTGGTTCCAGTTCTAGTTTCATATTTTCTAGTGATCATTTTATGGTAATACTTTTTGTATGGATTTGTATGTTTAATTTGTATGCATCTCTGTAGTCACATCTGCTTAAATCATTTAGAGCGTACTACCGCCATATTCAGTCCCCTCCTCTTCTCTCTCACACACACACACACACACACACACGAGCACAACAGCATATACATATGCTCTCTTTGCCACCTCCCACCCTGTTTACCTTCTTCTTGACCATTCTGTGAGAATTTACTACATGCAGATCTAAACTCTGTCCCCCTCTTCTGTCTGTAAGGAAGAATAAAGCTGTTTACTGGCTTTCACGAATGCCAATGACCAATCTCTGATCGGGTGGCTTTTCAGCATCAGATGAAGATTATGTGGGCCCCTGCTTTCTTACATATAAGCACCTTTTCCTAGTTTAATTAGTTTATTATTTTGTTTTATCTTGTTATATGGATTTTAAAGGTTTCTAATATATTGTACTGACTGAATGCTACAATTTTTACTATTCTTACTTACAGTTTCATTATTTTACCTAGGAACTGTAAACCTAGTGCACTGTGTTTAGTGAATGGTGTGTCTTGGTAGAGAATGTTAACAACGGGTTAACTGCACTCTCTAGAAAAGTCAAATAGGCAGTCACTAGAACTTCCTCTCTCTCTCTCTCTCAATCTCTCTCTCTCTCTCTCTCTCTCTCTCTCTCTCTCACTCTCTCTCTCACTCTCTGAGTGTTTAGACATCTGATGGGAGGTGTGTCTTTTTTTGAGTGAACTTGGGACATCCTTTAAACTCCGCCTTCTTTAAATATTTTTCCTCCTTAGCTTTCTTCTCTCAGGCTTCTTTCTGGCAAACCCCTATTGTTGATGTGGCAGTCTTTTAGATTTTTTTGCTGAAAAAAGGAGGACTGAAAACAAAGGGGGACTAAAAAGAAGATCACTGAATCATTTGCAGGCCATATTGCATATACTGTGCAAGAAAAGCTATGGAATTTTTGACTCTCATATTCCATTAGTTGTATAAATAACTTATTTTAAGAAAAATAATGGATATAGTTACAGGCATTACTGATAATCCCTAATATGTATTTTTTTTGTATCTAAAGTAAAGACAATGGAAAGGGTTTTTATTTAGTATTTATTAAGTTTATAATGTATAAATGTAATATTTATAAAAGTAAAAGATAATTACAAAACATTTTAGTTGAAATTTATTTTAACCAATAATAGTCAGGTGACAGTTAAATAACTCAGTTTGTAAAATAACATACAGAATATTCTTTAATACATGGCTTGTAATGTCAATCTTTTGGTTCCCAAAAGTTTTTAAGTTAGTTTGATAAAGTAGAAGTCATGGCTCTGTGTGGGCCTTTCAAGTTTTTTTACACCAAATTTACCTACCTTAATAGCCCCAGTGAACTCCACTTGGTCACTGGGGTACAGTCATGCTGGAACAGGAAAAAGAGTCTTTACCAGACTGTTTCCCCAAAGTTGCAACCATACACTTGTCTAAAACACGTAGGTAGAGAACTGTTAATGGGACTTAATGAAATGCATAAACAAAATGATGTGGGTGTCAAAATACTTTACTTACTAATTGTTTGGTACCAACAATTACAGAGTGTAGTTTTTATGCATTCTTTTATGCAATTTTCTTAATCCACTTTACTGTTCTTCAGTAACCGAAACCCTCTCGTTACAACAATAGATCAAGTATTATTTGAGTGGTGAATGACTCAATGCAGCGACACTGACATGGTGGGAAAGTGTTAGTATGTAATGCAATGACATTGACTAGATCGGACACAGCCATACTGCTGGAATACCACAGTGTTACTGGATGACTGAAAACAGTTCACTAACCAAAATTACCTAACTGCCATTCTGTACTCCTGTAAGCACTATATATTAGAGGTTCATTCATTCATTTTCTTCCACTTTATCCTATATTAGGGTGGCGGTGGGGTTCCCCATGCCCATCCAGGGGAGAACGATTCGGGCGCTGGGCAGATACACCCAGGACAGGGCGCCAATCCATCGCTGGGCACACACTCGCTCACAGTTACACACTTTATATGGGGCAATTTGGAAAACTCAATTGACTTGTTCCATGTTTTTGGACTGTGGGAGGAAACCGGAGAACCCTGAGGAAACCCACGCAGACACGGGGAGAACATGGAAACTCCACCCAGATTGGGATTCAAAACGTGAATCCCTAGTGCTGAGAGGTGAACGCGCTGACCACTAAGCCACCGTGCCACCTATATTAGAGGTTGATTAACACAAATGGTCTAATGACAGCGGTTTCTGATTTCACTTTTACAGGGTGGATCAATGAGGTAGATGTGTCTGAAACCTATCTGATCCACTAATGCCAGTTCCACACATACCAACAAAGCACCACCACTGTGCCACTGTGAAGGACCCACCACCCAAATATATATATATATATATATATATTATTTGCTTTTTGAAAGTTTTTCCACAATGTCACTGCAGCTGTAAAAATGTATTATTATGAAGTAATTTTCACTTTAAACTTCAAAAATAATCAAATGTAATCTTCTTATCAAGCCTTGTGGGGCACAAACACGAGCCAATTTGAAACACCTGCCTTGTTAGTCGGCTATCATATGTAGACAAACTTGTTTTATTTTTACATCCAATCTGTGTTGTGCTATTATGTGTGTCGGGGCAGGCCATCACATCCTATGTTTCACAGCTTAATGGTGGCAGATAGACCACCTCCATGGAAAGATATGCCCAAACGCCAGCTTAATTATAAGCTTAAATCTGCCACTAGGGGGCAACTTTACAGATGTGCATTTTTTATTCCTTACCTTTTTGAATCATCATTTTGTGAGTATCTGGACTATATGCATGTTATCTTGCCAAAATAAGATAACTTTGTAATCCCAAGCTCTGATTTAGGCCAGGTTTTAACTCTTTATTATTATATTTATTATACCTTTCTTTTTTCAGGCAATCTTACAGCACACTTTAAAGGGGTTATCAAAATTGCATGATTCATTAGATTTAATTTACTACAATGTAAATATAATTCCATATTAAATGCAGAACCTTTATAACTCTGTAAAATGGGACTGTGTGCCCTGCCACGCTGGCGGATGAATACAGATCTGTACCCTTTTAACAGGTAGTTTTAATTTGGTGATCCCCCCTATGTGTTTCCCCTCACCAGTCATTTTCACAGGCTTGGAAAGTAGTAAAAATAAAACTATCTTCCGTCTTTTCCTGCCTTCTGCTGCCTATTATCCCACCAGGGTTCAATAAGGGTCTTTATGGAGAGTTGGCTTCTGCAGGCATTGAATGGTTCTTGAGCACCTTTGAAGTCTCTGATTGCCTGCTGTAGACTCTGAGGGACAGCCATCATTGTAGACCCGTGTCCTAATCAGGACCCTCTTTTTCGCCAACCAATAAAGGCTCTTACTTATAAGCAGAATATAGGTAGCAGGCATTTTCCTACAGACCCTAGGGCCAAAATAAAAAAGCTTTAGTGTTAATCATTTCAAAAGAGGATGCTTATCCTACAAACTTTCAAACATCTGCTGCTGTGACATAAATTAAAAGTTCCATAGGATTTACTGTAAGAGGTTTGTTACAATAAAAATCAATCTTATCACGGTGGCTCACAACAGCTGATTTTTTATGTATTAAAATGATGTGCTTGTGTATAAATTTTGGAAGAACATAAGCAATCAAAAACATACCTGATTTAATTAATTTCAGTAGAATAATCTTTCCAAATGTATATTAGTTTCTTTACATTTATATAATTGGCAGGATGTTTCTAGCTATATCATTAAGCAAAGTTATAGTGTTGTTTTGTATAGAGCAGTACAGGCGCCACTAACACCTACCGAGATAATCAGCTCCAACAATATATTTGCTAACTGTGGCTAAACTGCAGTGCTGAGATGTACACCTTTACCTTTTTGATTTCCACAGATGCAAGGGATTTTGTTCAAGAGTTCTCCATTTAACTGCCCCAAGGGTTCCTAAAGCCCCCTTTTTCTACTTAACAGTTAGTCCCCTACTGGTTCTTGGAGCCCTATCAAACCACCCAAAAGCCCCCTACCTTCCATTAACCCACCAGGGTACCTAAAATGCAGAGACTTCTTAGGCCTTGATCCTGAGGTTTGTAAACTGGACTGTTGGTCATAAAATATAAGTAATGCTTAAAGATCCTTCTGCTTCCTGAGCTTTTCACTACTGTAAGAAGGTCCAACTTGTGTACATGTTAAAATATAGAAATTGGTTTAACATAAAAAAGCTAATTGTTTATAAATGTTTTCCTCTCTCAGTGAGCTTGGGACAGTAGGAGACAGTAGGGGACAGTAGTATGTTTAGCAGTGGATCATGTCACCTGTTTGAAATATTCATGATTAAATATATAAATTGTTTCAGTTTTGCAAGTAAATTTATACTTCATACTAGCTGAACACAAGATTTAAGCTGAACAACTGTCTGTGATTGACCTTGTTGTCTTCTCCTTTCATGATGTGAAATACATTTTTATTAGGCAGACCATTAAAGCACATACACTCTTTAACTATAGAAGCATTTTGTTTAAAGTTCTGCAAAATAAAACCTGACATTATGTTTTAAGAAAAGACATATTTTGTCTTACTGGCAGCATAGGTCTCTCCACGTCAATAATATCTTCACATATATACAAATCACAAGTGCTGTGGGTGTTGATAGCCTAATGCTATAACAGATGCTGGTTTTGACTTTTTTTTTGCTAACACTTTTTGCTTTTAAGCATTTTCTCGAATACATTTTGTGAATATCAGACTGTTTATTAAATACAAAAGCATGGCCACTCATAACTTTTTTGTTATTCCACTGATTCAAAACTCCTTAAGTTTTACTTTTAAATAAATTTTTCCTTCTAGTCCTTATTTATTTATTAAAAGTTCTTGACATCCAGATAATTCATTTACTCTTTCTCTCCTGCTTTCTCTTGCTTTTCTGTCAAACCACTTTTACTTCATGTATTATTCAGAATGTTTCTAAAAGTTAAGGCCGGGAAAATTAAATTCCAAGTGTAGGCGGTATTAATTCTATTCTTCAAGAAACTTAAAAAAAAATTCAAGATATTTAATAAAAATGTTTATTTTAATATTAAAGGGCACTAAATTAGTTAATGCTGGAGTTACTAATTCAAATAATTCTCTGGACAAGTAATCATATGCATTAAGAAGTCAAGAGAATAGTGTGGATGTTTATTTTTTTCATACAAAAGTAGACATTCCAATTTTTTTGTACAGTTAAAGTATCCTGATTTTTTTGTAATTTACATAGATCACAACAAAAAATGCATGTCAGGAGGTAATCTTTTTCATAAGTGCACAGCAATAATTACACATTTAAATGACCAGCAAGACACATTGCAAAGGTGGTTTAGTAAATATTTGATTATATACACTAAATGGACAAAATTATTATTAAACCAACACTCAACACCAACAGGACCTTTAGTGATATCCAGTTTTTCTTGAAAAAAAGGCTTTCTAGAAGATTTTGAAATGTCTCTGTGGGAATATTGTACTCATTTATTAAAAGTAATTGAGGTCAGACATGATATAGACATTGTCTAATAATACAAAATATCCTAAATCTTTGGAAATACAGTTGCAAATACATATGCAAAAAATAGAGGTTTGTTTTTATCTATTTTTCCAGGTTAGTGATATCTTTACTTTTTAAATGTGTTTTTTTAATTGCCTATGTTTCCTAAAAATTAAAGTGTCTTTGTTTTTACTTTTCTTATTAAATTTCCATCTAACATTACTCTTGTCATATGATTATTTTGCCATTTTTGTCATCTCCTACTTTCCCTCATATTTATTATTTTTTGTATTCCCCTCTGTTAAATTCTGAGAGAGAGAGAGAGGGACAGAAAGAGTATATTTCAAAAGACATGTGGTCAGAGCATTTCACTACACTGTAATCTGTGAGAGGCTCAAAGGTCCAGCCACCTCAGTATAGCCTCTCATTTAAGTTTATTTTCAGCTTTTTACTGGGTTAAGCTTATTTCTGCCACGACAAAGCAAAGGCCCCAACAATTAAATTGCTTTATTTTGTACCAGGACCTCAAACGAGCACAATGAATCTGCTTTTTAAATAACTAAACATATGAAATATTTTCTTACTGTAGAGGTTAATAAGTTAATCTTTAAATTAATAGGTTATCTTTAAAGCATAAATTTAAGTATGTTTATTAAAACATTATGTATTCTGAATTTTAAAATGTAGCTGCAGTGATATATAATATGTATGTGAGAAAGTAGGTGTGTGTGTTACAAATTTAATTTTCCATTCCAGAGCATTTAAAATGTCATTGGCACTTATAAAATGTAGATATAAAAAAGTCATGTTTTTTTACTATGCCAGCAAGATACCAGCCTAAAAGTATATGGTTTCCTGGCTCTCAGGTCACAGATATATAATTCACTGTCTGACACATCCCAATCCTCCATTCAGTAGCCAATCACATGGACTATGAGATCCATCAGTTGAAGTGCAGTAACTTGTGGATGACAGACTTTTGATTTGTGATGTGCGTGTTGTGTCCAGGGAGCACATATCATGCGGCCATTGTTAGAATGCTTTAGGACTTATAGCTTAATAAGCCATTGTTTGATTAAAAACCAATTTCCACCCATTTTGCATCAAACCTTGTCATATTTTGTCTTTAGTGATGTTTACAGTTTTAAAAATTATTTTTGCATTTTGGTGTTTTTCATTTTTCTTTACATTACAATACTTAATTTGAAGCACACCCACTAGCGGCTAGTCCATCTCTGAATACTTTGTTAGATCCTGTTACTTTGTTCTCTAATGATCAGAAGAAAATAATTTTCAGCACAAATCCAAATGCATTTTTTGGCAAAGCAGAAAGGGTGGATTATTGCACATATTTTTGTACAGTAATATGTCTTCAAGATCAAAAAATATATATGACTTAGCTGAACTCTATGGTACCTTACTTTGGTTGTTTAAGTTGTGGCATGTATTGCTTATTTGTTTATTGCCCACAATTCAAATGTTTATGCCTTTTTGTCACCTTTACTTTATCTGGTATTTACCTTTATGGAAACAGTGCATAATAATGCCATGAATGACAGTGAGGAGGTGTATTGTCCCCATCATTTAACCCTTTCACTAAACAGCAACAAGCAGACCATTCCATAAATGAGTAATTCCTGGGATGCTTAAAAATGAAATCTGGGCTGTGGGTGCTGGTGCTGCCCACAGTGTGCATGTGAAGGCATTGGTTTGCACAGGCTCTACCATCTCAAGTGTGCAGCCAGGTGAACTCAAAAGGAAGATTGGCTTGGGATGCACAGAAATAATGAAGCTGTTAGTATTGTGTCAATGTTTTGAAAGAAGGTTAGTGTGGCAAAACACAAGATACAGTAGGTATCCTGGATGGCAAAGTTTAAGGATGTGTGCATCCTGTTGTTTAATTGGCTGTCATTAAAACTCTGACTGAATTTATCATGCAAATCATTTTATAGGTTGGCCAATGAATAAAAATATCTGGCTCATTGATTGATTTTTCATGCCATCAACATGTCTAATGGCCCTGGGACTTAGAGTTTGAGGAATAACCTATGAAACAAAGGTTGTAAGAAGGTGGTGATGGAGCAATTAAAATGAGTATTGGCATTGGATGTGATGTCAGTGGAAGTGTGGCTTGGAGAATTTAGTGTGATTGTGGCCTACTGAAGTAAAAAAGTTTGATGTCTAAGTGATGCAAAATAATTGGATAAACTTTTCTTTTCCTAGTATTGAGTGCATGTCAGTAGATAGTAGGCTAGTGTTGGTAGAATAGTGGGTCAGTCGGTTGACAGTTCTGCCACTTTTCTCAATTAACATGTCACACTGGAATTGTGGAACTGAAGGCCACAATCATTTAGAATGCTTTCAGACTAAATAAAGTAAATAAAGTAACAAAATGGCAAAATAGGATGACCAATGTTTAAAAGGCCATGGGAAAACCAAGGCTTAGATTGTACATGTGTATTTAATAATTTAGCAGATTGTATCCAATGAGATTTACATGTGAGAAAACAAGATTACCATTAGATTACCTACTTTTATTAGCCATCATCACCTTATATCACCTTTCATCAAATCTTATATATGTATACGATATATACAGTGGGTTGCAAAAGTATTCATACCCCTTGAACTTTTCCATATTTTGTCACATTACAACCACAAACATAAATATATTTCACTGGAATTTAATGTGAAAGACCAACACAAAGTGGTATACAATTGTGAAGTGGAATGAAAGTTATACATGAATCAACAATTTTTTTACAAATAAAAAACTGAAAAGTGCGATGTGCAAAATTATTCAGCCCCCCTGAGTCAATACTTTGTGNNNNACATCGCACTTTTCAGTTTTTTATTTGTAAAAAAATTGTTGATTCATGTATAACTTTCATTCCACTTCACAATTGTATACCACTTTGTGTTGGTCTTTCACATTAAATTCCAGTGAAATATATTTATGTTTGTGGTTGTAATGTGACAAAATATGGAAAAGTTCAAGGGGTATGAATACTTTTGCAACCCACTGTATATATATATGTATATATATATATATATATATATACACACGTGTTTCAATTTACAAGGCAACAGGATGAGTGCACTGTCAGGTAAATATGTACAATATAATCAAACCGTTTAACTCCTCACTCAATATTACAATATTACACACTTTGGTGTTCAATATGGTTATATATATATATATATATATATATATATATATATATATATATATATATATAACGTATCACTTGCCACTATACTTTTACTTTATTCTGTATTACTTTGTATTTCTTGTTTCATTTTACTACACGTATTGTTAATTCTTTACTCTACTTCTATATATATTAACATGACAAATGAAATTTCTGTAAAAACTTTACATTTCCCCCAGGGATTAATAAAGTATTCTGAACTGTGCTCATGTAACCACAATTATTTAATAAACAAAAAAATCCTAATTAACAGTGGTTTGTTACCAGTGTATTGTGTTGAACTGTTGCATAAAAGCAATAGAACATTTATATATACATTTATACATATTTTGTGTTCTAGTCAAATAACATCAAATCTGAGATAAGATTTTTTTCCCCTAGCACTAAATTGGTCAGGATATACTTTGATTAATTTTCTCATCCAAACAGATTATTAAACTCTCTGCATCAGTTCTTTCAATGTAAAATCAGAATTAGAATACAGATACAGAATAATTTATTAATTTATCGGGGCAGGAGGGGTTATAGTAGTCACATATGCCCAATTAACAGTGTTATACAAAAAGAATAAATAAGAAAAACACAGAATAATAAGTAAAGTGGCAGTCGCAAAAGTAAAGTGGCATAAAACATGTCCATTAAACTATGAAAATAATATTCACAAGCTTTACACGTTTTTGGAAGCTGCCATCTGTTTTGAATGACATGACATTGTAAAATTCAAACAGAAGGTGTGATAACTTTAACTCAAATAGAGGAGGGAATGAATATATCATATGTTGTTGTAATGACAACCTTTGAAGTGAAGTCCAGGTGTGTTGTTGTAAAAGGGATTGATGCTAAAACCTAAGAAACTGTCAGTTAGTACAAGAATGTGCAAAGACTGGCAATATTGCGGAAAATAGTACACAAAAAGCATTTGCAGGAGGTGGAAATGTCATAAATCATTACTTAAAATGTGAAATAATTTTTTAAAGAAATATGTTTGCTTAGGGCTTCATTTGGGTAATATGTTATTAAAGACAATTGTAAAGTCAACATAAGTAATGCATACACAGTAATTATTTAGTTTTACATGTTGGAAGTGTACAATTGTCCAAAATACATGGATAAATGTTAAAGACTATATACATCTCACAAAAAGAACTAAATGAAACAGCTTAATTCAATAAGTGAGGGGTATCGCACAATACTTTTATTCATATAATGTCAAAAAGTAATGGCAAAATAATAATATTCTGTTCTAATAATATAGATCTTACTGTTATTAAAATATTTCTAAATTGATTCTTAGCTACAGCATACAAATAATATTTTCTCTGATGTTTTTCACTCCTCAGGGTGGCTTAGTGGTTAGGATGTCCACCTTTCAGTGCTGAGGATTCAGGTTTGAATTCCAATCTGGCCGGAGTTTCTCCGTTCTCCCCGTGTTTACATGGATTTCCTTTATGTTCTTTGGTTTCCTTCCATAGTTCAAAAACCTTTTTTAGGTTTGAGGTGAATGGGCTACTCTAATTTGCCCCTACATTTGTATTTGTGTAACTTGAGTGAGTGCTTGGGGATAGATTTGCACCCTGTCTTGGGTGTAATTGCTCAATGCCTGAAACGTTCTGCCCTGGATGGGCATAAGGAACCCTAGTAGAAGAAGATGATATTGGAGATTCCCAGGCAAAAATAAGAGTGCAATTAATGAGCTACTGCTAGCATTACTAACCTTGTAATACCCTACATTGTAAACAAGCCATGAATAGAGATTTCGAAAATATTACACTTTATTTATTAATTATGCCCAACAAATCATGCTTTGTTACAATTATTGCTTCCAGCGCTGAGTGTTGCATCCTGATCATCAGCACCAGGACAGCTTCTGTTTTCTTGGTCTATGTGTCTTTTGTCACAGTACTTTTGTGACTGAGTCCATCATGCATGGACATGCAGCTTAAATTAAAACATTCAATAAATCTTGCAAAAGTTGTAGAAGCACCACTGTAAGAATATTCAGATTTCTTTACTTTGTAGTCAAAAAATCACAGATATAGGACACAATTTATATACTTTTTATTAGCTAACAATTTTGACATCATGAATCATAACTTTAAAAATGGCATTGTTGTAATTTATGTTTATGTTGTAATTGATGTTTTTTTTTTCTTCACAATGAACTAGAGGAAAAACGTTGTGGAACGCTGTTCTAGTTGCAGGTTAGCACACCCACTATATGTTAAAACAATTACTTGAGTCATTTTCTAAATAATTTAAAGTTACAAATAACAATGTGTTTTGCATATGGTTTCATTATTTTGTCATGACACATGGTTTAATGGGTCTTTGAACACAGCTGAAATAAAGGTCCTATTTTAAATGACAAGGGCAGAGAATTGCTTTGAAGTAATATGATTTTGAATCCAACAAAATGTCCAGCCAGCTTTCCAGTATGCTGGCATTATAGACAGAGAAGGCGGACGTGGAATTTCAACTTTTGTTAGTCAGATACTAGAACTCCAAAGCTTGAGAAGTATATAGAAATAGTGTTGTTAACACTTTTTAATAACTTAATTTTTTTGCTAATTTAATTGTTTATCCAGGCTACCACTATTAAATACACACACACACACACACACACACACACACACACACACACACATCTATATACAGATATATACATATACACACACACATATGTTTGTGTGTGTGTGTTTAATAGCGGTATCCTGGTGGGCTAACAACTTTGTATTCAAGTTCCTGCTGTGTCAACCCTGCAAGTGAGGGGAAAGCATTCAAACATAATTATGTATTTCAGCTGATTTGGCAATAGTAATTAAAGTGTAATGTTCTAGGACGTTCTATTCTTACAATGTATAATATTGCAAGGTGTGTAATGCTAGCAGTGGCTTTTTACTGGCAGTCTTTCTGAACTGTGGCCTTTTTCAGAAGAGCTGAAAAAAGGGTGTTATTGCAGTTAATCAGTGTAGAATTTTGACAGGTGTCTGTCAAAAAGACCACATAAAACAATGTAATTAATATGGCACCATTGAAAAGCCCCTAAATTCCTTTGTTAATATATCACTACTATGTAATAATTACACATGTAGAGATTTTTTCCAAATTGTGTGTTTGTGTGAGTGAATGTGTGTGCCCAGTGATAGATTGGCACCCTGTCCTGGGTGTATCTGCCCAGCGCCCGAGACATTCTCCCCTGGATGGGCATGGGGACCCCCCCTCCCCCCCCCGCGACCCTAATAGAGGATGAATCGAAAGATAATGGATGGATGGATTTAAAGACTTAAATGCTTACGTGCTAAGATGATATTAAATGTACTGATATGTATATACACTAATAAATATTAGGGTGCTTATTCTAGCAGTTTATTATTGATTATGTTAACATAGACACATTTTTATATTTATATCAGTATCAGTATGAGGTTTTATACTCAGAAATATCTCACAGATGCTCCATATGTTTTTTTTCTGTTTCACTTTTAACAAAAGCAGATAAAAGGAGGAAGGAGTGGTGGCTTAGAATAGGTAAGAGAGTGATATATGAATTAGACACATTCTATCCCCTTATCTTGTCCAAGTACTTTGCTGTGAGACAATGTCAGTTTTTAACTAAAGCTCCTGAAAGAAAAAACTATACAATATCCATTTCATGAATAAATAGCCTGGAATGAAAAATATTTATTCCATAAAGGCAGCTCTCATACTATGATTGTCTATTCTATATCCAATTCTATATTTTCCTATGTGCAAATTAAATATACATTTATATTTTTCTGTTTGAATCTTAAGTTGATTGGATACAAACTATTTTTATAAAGGTGTAGCAGGGTAGTAAACCTGTAACTAGTCAGTTTGCTGATGTAAATATTAAATTGTTTGATTTTTGCTGGTGTTGATTAGAAACAAACGATTATTTTTATACAGCTTTCAAGACTTGAAATTTTGTCAATGTTAAAAACTTCTGCATATGTATCAGTTATTTTTATAAATTAATATTTACCTATGTCTGATAATAATATAATAATAATAATAATAATAATAATAATAATAATAATAATAATAACAACAACAATAATAATAAAATTAATAATAATAATAATAATAATAATAATAACGATGGCACGGTGGCTTAGTGGTTAGCACGTTCGCCTCTCAGCACTAGGGATTCCCGGTTCGAGTTTCCATGTTCTCCCCGTGTCTGAGTGGTTTTCCTCCGGGTTCTCCGTTTTCCTCCCACAGTCCAAAAACATGGATCAAGTCAATTGAGTTCTTCAAATTGCCCCTACAGAGTGTGTCTGTGTGACTAAGGGTGTGCCCAGCGATGGATTGGCACCCTGTCCTGGGTGTATCTGCCCAGCGCCCAAGACGTTCTCCCCTGGATGGGCATGGGGAACACCACCGCGACCCTAATAGAGAATAAAGTGGAAGATAATGAATGAATAATAATTATAATGATAATGATGCCCCTACATATTGTGAGTGTGTGTGTGTATATGTGTCTGTTTGAGGGAGAGTGTGCCCAGCGAGAAATTGCGCTCTTTTGTAGGGGCATCTGCCCTGTGCCCGAAACATTCACCCCTGGATGAGCATGAGGAACCTGGGTGAAACTCTATAGAACATTAAGCGAAAAATAATGAGATCCACAAAATAACACTCTAGTCTAAATGTAGACACAAAACAGTGGCATACTCCTTGAAACCCTTACATTAACACTCTGCCATTCTGTGTCCTCCTGATATTTTAGCCCAAAGGAGAAAGGCCTTTTTAATAAATGTTACACTGGGCTTCTTTGTGCCCCCAAAAGAACCTGTCTGATCAATGCCTTTATTTGATGCCATTGATTTTAATTATTTAAGCACATACTTATATTACCCTCAAGCTCTTTCATTCCTAAATATGTGTGTGTAAGTTGATGCCTAATTTATGTTTATTATTGCAATATAGCTTAAACTAATGTAATACTGCGTAATTGTGTATGTTTGTGAAGCAGGTGTTTTTAGGAAGCAAAGGAAATCTGTGAAGTAAAATAGAAAACCGAGACAACTGTTCTGTTTGTGAATCTGGATAAGTATGTATATATATTTGAATATTTTGATTAAATATTGCTACTGGTATACAATATCTTTAGATACATTTCCACTGCTGCACTGTCCAGTTTAATTTAATTAATTTCATTGTTAATTGTTAAATTGCATTTTGTTTTCTGTTTTTTACAAAAAAAACAAATGCATATTTAGAATGTGGACACCCCTCCTTTTTTTTGGTTATGTTTCAACTTCAAATCTTGTTTAAAAAAAATATTTGAAAAATAATATCAAGGTAAAGGTGTGTGTGTGTGTGTGTGTGTGTGTGTGTGTGTGTGTGTGTGTGTGTGTGTGTGTGTGTGTCAGGGGTGCTGACTATCCCCAGATGTAGAACATGTTTACTTAAGGATGTAGTGGGCTGAGCTAAAGCACAGATGACCCCAGGAGCTGAATCTAGTTCCTAATCCTGGGAAAAGTACAACCAAAGGTCTGGTACTTTGTCTGTTCTCTCTCATTCCTGTATTTTACATGTTAAACAAGTTGGTTTGAACAAAAAGTTAACCACATGTATAGCAGTGGTTTTGATACCGAAATGTTGAATGATTTATCTTTTTGACACAAACAGATCTATGTAAAATTAGGATTTGAAGGACAGTATAAATGTCTAGGTAAGCACTTATAATGTACATTTGAATGAAAGTAGTTACAAGTAAGAAAAAAAAAAACAATACATAAGAGTCAACATTATTTTTTTAAATAAAGCTCACAAATAGACAACAGATAGAGATGTAGACTCTGTTAGCTAAATCATCTATATGTATAGCTAGCTACTTCATTATCGTTCAATATCATAGGTCTGTGTCAACAACAAAATACCAAACATACAAAATAACTTAAAATGTTAAATTTTATGTTAAAGCTTAATAATGTTAAAGCTTTATTAGTATTTAGTGCCAACTGAACCACACTAAACACAAACACAACTTGAGCTAGCATATTAAGAACTGGTGCAATTCTTTAGTACACTACACACTGCTATTAATTGTCTTTTGCCATGTTTGTCATATAAAATGAGACTATTTCTCTGTCTGATTTAGTGTTGATTTTAAGAAATGTTAATATATGGAAAGGGTCAATAGCTTTAGTACCGGCTAAGTGATACTGTACAACAGACCAAAAGGTGGTTTGAGTTTATTACTCAACCTCTGACCTGTGTAAGATGCACTGGATAAAAGGATCTGTTTAATGATGTGTGTGCCAAAAACAAAAAGCTCTATTTCTAACATGTCATGTTAGGCAACACTCCAGCAAGCAATAATGTAACTTAAGACTTTAAATAGTCATTTGGTACTACTACATAATATCAGAGCATCTGTATTTTTTTAGGTAGACACATACACATCGGCACCAACCACCATGGCCAAATGGCAGGTTCATGTAGTCATGGTAACATGTAGACATTTGAATGAAGGTAAAGTTTTGTAGTAGAGGTATGACAGTGCAGACGTGGAAGTCTCAGCTGCCTGTACTGATTTTAAGCTGCAGTAAAGGGTTGACCTCAATGGAAAAGAATTCAAAGCCTCTCTCCTCCCCTTTTATTCTCTCCCTTTTAATTCAAGCAACATGTCTTTCACAGTCAGTCCTCACTGTACTGAGCATTAATGCTCATCAAAATTTGATCTATCCTTTGTTTGGATACCTTTCATTTTTGTGCACATTTAATTTTTATATATTTTTTTTAGCATATAGTAAAATTATGATTGTTAAATTTAAATGACAGTGTGTTGCATTGCACATACATAATTCTCTGCATACAGTATTTCAATAATTGTAGTTAAATATAGAGAGGGAAAGAAAGAAAGAGAAGTAGGAAAGAGAGAGAGGCAAAGAGAAAAAGAAAACCACAGAGATTGATTTACATAGCCAGAAGAAACTGATTTAGAAAATTCATTTTACAAAGTTCTTAATAATTTTTTTGAGCTAGTTATATTAATTTAATTGTTAATCGTTTAATTTCATTTTGTTTTCCTGATTTTATAATGGCACCAAAAATACACATGCATATTAAAAATGTGGATGCCCTTACGTTTTTTTTGTTTTTGTTTTTTTTTGGTTATGTTTTAACCTCAAATCATGTTTTAAACAAAGTATTTAAAAAATAATAGCTAGGTAAAACTAAGCACACCTCTACTGCTAAGCACACCTCTACTGTGATATACTTGGATGAAATTCCTTATGTTGTGCTAAATATTTACATTTACATTACATTTACAGTGGGTTATTTAGCTGACGCTTTTATCTAATGCGACTTACAAGTCAGAACACATGGTTGGTCATACAACATCCGTTGAGCAATGAGAGTTAAGGGCCTTGCCCAAGGACCCACATTGGTAACTTCAATAGATCTGGGATTTTAACCCTCAACCTTCGGTTTGCTGGTTCATCACCCTAACCAATGAACTACTAAATTGCGACATCGGCAAGAAAAAACTCCCTGGTGTTGCATTCTAATTTATCTTAGCACCAATGTTTTCGTACAGAACACTGACCAGAGTGTTAAATTGCATCAATCAGATTGACTTTTTTTTTTTTGTAAATCCTGTATGATTTTTTTTCTGCAATGAATGACTTACATGCATTTCGATTATAACACGAGGTAAAAAAATATACAGTGATATGACACATGATTCCAGACCACCTTTAATTACTGCAGTTTTGAAGCTCAGTACATTGTAGGTATTTTTGGTGGTGAACGGGGTTCAGGGTGGACTTTCTGATTCACATAGCCCGATAGCAAAAATGACAGTTTTTAGCACCATCATAATATAGTTCCACTTCTGTGGAACTGGATCAGATTGGCTTAATGTTGACAACCATCAACTACAAAACCTGGTTACTCAATGCCAGTGTTAGACATTTCTAGGTAAATGCCAATAGTTCCACCACTGCATATAACAAAGTACCTAGAGAATTATTTGAACTTAAAATAATTTCTGATGAAATGAGAAAGAACACTAATATGATGGGAAGATCATAAAAGAGAGAAGCTGTAGTTCAGATAGTTAAACTCTACTTATGACGTGCAGCTGGGCACTATCCAAGTAAGACGTGGCTGTCAAATGAGCCGAGTTCAGGGAACAACTTCCTGCTAAGAAACTGTTAAGGAAGAATAAGGCAGATATATTGGCAGTCTAAAAAAGCAGTAAATCCATGTATTTCTATTGATTTTATCCTCTGACTATAACTTTTAGACAAAGGAGTTTTGTTGAGACTAGAAGTTCACTGTAATATTTAAACTAAATATTTTGTTTCGCTCCTGGTTGTTAGTATGCATCCATCATTGCATCTACTAATAACATTATTCTCTAAATTATGTTAATAGAAAAATGAGCCAATAAATCACAGTGTGGGTCAGACAAGTTCAGTTAGACATCTGACTGAAGGGTTTGTTTATGGCATTCTGATTATTATTTGTAGCACTATAAATGTTGGCTAACATAGAAGAAGAAAATGTTTAAAATTGTAACCAAAAGTCAACATGCAGAATTTTTCATTGTCTTTTTGGAATATCCATGGAGCTCACAGGACAAGATGTATTAATGTCAGGATCTTTTTGTTATATTTGACATGCACACTCAACGTTTTTTTTTTTTTTTTTTTTTTTATTGTTTACTGATATTCTGATGTCCATTTAAAAATGTATTTAAGATTTCCTACTTTGAAAGTCCTAAATATTTACATTGAATTTTATAAATGTTTTTATGTCAGCCTAGTGTTACAAATAAAGAAGTCTTTAGTTTACACAAAATTCATCCATCCATTATCTTCCACGGGGGGGGGTTCCCCATGCCCATCCAGGGGAGAAAGTTTCGGGCGCTGGGAAAATACACCCAGGACAGGGCGCCAATCTATCGCTGGGCACACACTTACCCACACAGACACATACACACTCTATATGGGGCAGTTTGGAGTACTCAATTGACTTGATCCATGTTTTTGGACTGTGGGAGGAAACCGGAGAACCCGGAGGAAACCCACGTGGACACAGGGAGAACATCCCTAGTGCTGAGAGGCGAACGTGCTAAGCACTAAGCCACCGTGCCGCCCCACACAATTTGAATATTAAAAACATCTAGACAAAACAAACTACACAACAACCGGTGTTGGTCCAGCACAAGTATTAGATTCGACAAGTATTAGATATCTTCAGTATGTTATTCTATTGGGTACATAAAGTAATCTACAGAAAGCCACTGAAAAACATTACTATGTCTTTAGCAGGATGAAAATTCTTTGAGCTTTAACTTTAGTCACTTGATCTGAAAGAGAAAAAACGTGCCACATGTAGAAAAGGTATTGTAAACAAACCCTTCACATGTTTCAAACCTTTTGCATTTCTTTGCCTCAATATTTCTCATTACTGCCAAAATTAAACCTGTACTGTTTATTTTAAATTGACTTTGTACTGAATACGTGAATTTGTGCAGATGCTAAAGGGACTTCATTTAAATCATTACATTATGATATATATTTGTAATTATTGTAATTAAAAAATATATATTTATAGCTTGTAGTTTGCAAATGTATTAAGTCTAAAAAGACATGCAGTAGACATGCAATTTGTGAATTTAGAAAATCTTGACTGGCCCATATGGAGCTATGATTTATATTAAACACCTTTGGAATAAACTAGAGTGGAAGTGCAAGCCAGGCCTTCTTATTTCACATTAATGAATGACCTTATAAATGTTAGCATGAATGAGTTGACATAATTCCTGGATCCTTTGAACTTGTCTAACCCCCCAAAATGAGGACAAGATATATTGTCATTAGTTACCCCATACCATGATTGCTAATTTAATGAGAAACCTGATTTGAGCCCAGAAGTCACATAGGATCTCTAATGGCCTCTGAATACCAAAAATAGATTATGGCTGCCAACACTACTTGATGGAGTTAAATCTAATGGGTTTTGAATTGCTAGTGTACTGTCTGATAACTTAAATACATGTTAAATATAATAAAAGTTAAATTGTAGTGAAGACAAATCTAGATATACAGAGAGTAAAAGAACCATTCGTAATGTAATTCAAAAGAAATTGGGCGTTCGGTAATTACAAATGACCACTGATTCTTTAGATCACAGATGTTTCCTCCAACCTACAGGTAAGAAACCTGTATTTATGGATTTTAAAAGAGCTGCTTGCTTACTTTTTATCAGAGTAACTGGCGCCATGCAGACCTGAACAGACCCTCCAATGAAAGATGAAACAGCTGGATGAGCTTGTATAACTGGAAGCAGCAATCTTTGAAACCTTATTATTATAGCCCACAGTGTGACCCATGATAAATTATATAAAAACTTTACTTTATTAGCTCTATAGCTTTATACCAATGTTATTTACTAAAGATCACCTGTACCACTTCTTCTGAAAAATAATCTTCCGTTCGCCTCTCAGCGCTAGGGATTCCCGGTTCGAATCCCCATCTGGGTGGAGTTTCCATGTTCTCCCCGTGTCCGTGTGGGTTTCCTCCGGGTTCTCCGATTTCCCCCCACAGTCCAAAAACATGGATCAAGTTAATTGAGTTCTCCAAAATTGCCCCATATAGAGTGTGTTTAAGTGCGTGAGTGTGTGCCCAGCGATGAATTGGCGCCCTGTCCTGGGTCTGTCTGCCCAGCGCCCGAGACGTTCTCCCCTGGATGGGCATGGGGAACCCCACCGCGACCCTAATAGAGGATAAAACGGGAGATAATGAATAAATGAAAAAGGATAAACACAAATCACACAATCCTCTGTTCCTGTAATATTGGTATTATTTTATCAGAAACTACAATCCTACAAATTTCTACAATCCTACAAAACACAGTAATTTAACACATCTTTATTGTTATTTATCAGTTTTATTTAAATAAAAAAACTTTAATAGTGCACCAAGCAACTGTTCTGGTTTGTCACTTTAGCAATAATGCTGACATGGCAAAATGTGAAACTATACACTGTAGACTGTATAAAAAGTTCAATGTTTGTATACTCTTTGTTTATGTAATTTGTGAAAGGCCCATATGTGTATTTCTGGCAACAACCTATAGATGTGTAGCTAAAGAGCTTGCTTTCTATAGAAAAGTAATTTCATTCATTCATTCATTATCTCCCGCTTATCCTCTATTAGGGTCGCGGTGGGGTTTCCCATGCCCATCCAGGGGAGAACGTCTCGGGCGCTGGGCAGATATACCCAGGACAGGGCGCCAATCCATTGCTGGGCAAGAAAAGTAATTTGAAAAAAGAAATTTACTTGTTGCTATACAGACTATTGTTATGTATTAGGGACAGAGGGAGGGGCTTGCACCAACCGCAAGTCATGTAAGTGACCATAAGTGGGAAAGCTTTGCTACAGGTTGCAACTGGCGCCTTTCAGGTGCCATGATGATTAGGCTCAGATGCATTTGCATTTTTTCCACCTGTAAATGAATTTGCAGTCAGCAATGAAACATTAATATTGGTTTGAAATCACATTTTCAGCGCATGGCCCCCATTTCCATGGCTGCTACTTTGGCGCTCCAATCTCAGGAACAGGAAGAGCAGCACACGTATGGTTGCTACTTGGCTGCCCACTGGCAGCAGAGTACCATCACTGTCGTTATTTTGGGCTTTTTTTGGCTGACGTCATATTCCCCAACCGTGTCTCATGTAGCATGTGACAGCAGCAAAAGTTGTGCATGTATCCACTGATGGCAGAGCACCCTCAGTCACGCCATGTTTATTTTGTATTTGGGTCTGTTTTTTACTTTTGTTAAATTAAAACTTAAATCTCAGTTCACATTTGATAAAATTGATATTATTGGTTTGTAACTGTGTAGTTAAGGGTGTATATTAAGGGTGTTTTTTATTATTATTTAAATGGATCCATTTCTCTTCTTCTTTCTTTATATCATTTTGCATATTCACTCATTTGGGCAAGCCCCCTTAAAACAGCACTGCATGTCAGTGAGGGTTTATGCACATAGTCTGCATATGAGTCACAATGTCAAGGAGGATCTCTCCGCTCATCAGTCTCTCATGCTTTACAGCAGACCGCTGGTGAAGAGTTGAAGCAGCAACCAGGAACACTGCTGTGGTAACATTCTTACAGAAAAAGCACAATTCTCTGGCCTGCCTGAAAAGACATAAACATTCATCTATCTTTGTCATTATATTTATTTACCTGTTTAATGTTAAAAAATGTTTTTGGAGAAACAAATACTTATCGGTAAACCGTTCAGAGAAATTGTACTGATGTTAAGCAAACAAGTAAAAGTTAAGCAATTGAAATAATGATTTAAAAATGCAGTTCTGTTGCTCATTCCTTTCTTCATTTTTTTTCCTAGTCTCAGGGTTTTATTCTCTCAATTTTTTTCCCTTTTCCTACTGGATAAAGAGAAAAGAGAGAGAGGACGTAATGTGCTCTCCAGACGTGGGGCTGAGCTCACTCTCTGACTAATTTTCCCAACTGGAACACCACAGAAAGGGGGAAGGGAGCAGTTGATCACTTTCTGTGAGACATTTTCCAGCAGAGCGCAGGTCTGGGCAAAGAATATTATGCAGGCCTGTAAGAGAGAATGTGTACATCCACGTTGCATGTAGATAATCCCAATTAAATCTATCAGGATCTAAATGCTTTCCAATCTGAATAGAAGTAGAGCATAGAACTGCTGTAATACATAACACATGCTGCAAGTATGAGTTTGTTTATTTTTATGTGTATCAGATTTTTACAGGCATTTATTTTTTATTTTATTGCTGTGTTTCTGTTGTTAACATCACAATTAATAAGTATTAGACTTTTGGATTTTACTACACTTTTAAAATGTGTAGTTTAAAGAAGATAAACATAATTAATTACTGGTTAAAGTATTGCCAGTTGTATGCTTTTTGTTAACTTTACAAACATTTCATATGGCATTTCATATTCTGTTAATCCATCCATAACTAATTATTGTCATGCACCCACAGGAAAGCCAGTAAAGCCAGGGGAAACCCACACAGATACAGGGATTACCTGCCAAGCTCCACAATGACAGTAACTGGATATCAATCTCCAACCTGGGTACATAGAATATGAAGCATCATCACTACACCCTGATTATCAAACTAAGTGAAATAAATTAGATTTATCATTTTGTATTTAATATAAACATTCATATATATATATATATATATATATATATATATATATATATATATATATATATATATATATATATATATATATATATATATATATATATATATATTTAGCAGCACAGTTACTGCTAATTTACTAAAGGAAGTTGAATGTGAGTGTTACTGTTTAAAGTCAGTTATCAGAAACTTTAAAATTAAACAGATTAAAGCAATTTTAGATACTTTTCTGTGCTGTACAACATTAAACTATTAACTCAATTACTTGTTACTCGAATAATCTATCTTATTTTCTTTTACAGTTTCTCCCCAGAGCAGCTATTAAAAAGGTCTCATCTACAAATAACATTTTCAAAAAAATGTGGACCTGTTTTATAAATGCAATAATATGGCAGCACAGTGGCTTAATGGTTAGCATGTTCGCCTCTCAGTGCTGGGCATTCCCGGTTCGAGTCTCAATCTGGGTGGAGTTTTCATGTTCTCCTTTTGTCCACGTGGGTTTTCTGAAGATTCTCTGGTTTCCTCCCACAGTCCAAAAGCATGAACCAAGGTAAACTGAATGCTCCAATTTGCCCCATATAGAGTGTTTTTGTGTGTGTGTGTCTGTGTGTGTGAGTGTGTGCCCAGCGATAAATTATCGTCATGTACCGGGTGTATCTGCCTAGTGCTTGAAACGTTCTCCCCTGGATGGCATGGGGAACCCCCACAAGACCCTAGTAGAGGATTAAGCGGTAGTAGATATATATTCATTCATTCATTCATTCATTATCTCTTGTTTTATCCTCTATTAGGGTCGCGGTGGGGTTCCCCATGCCCATCCAGGGGAGAACATCTCAGGCGCTGGGCAGATAGACCCAGGACAGGGCGCCATTCCATTGCTGGGCACACACTCACTTACACACATACACTCTATATGGGGCAATTTTGAGAATTCAATTGACTTGATCCATGTTTTTGGACTGTGGGAGGAAACCGGAGAACCCGGAGGAAACCCACGCGGACACGGGGAGAACATGGAAACTCCACCCAGATGGGGATTCGAACCGGGAATCCCTAGCGCTGAGAGGCGAACGTGCTAACCACTAAGCCACCGTGCCGCCCGTAGATATATACATACATACACTTTTGATTAGTGTAGTTATAGCTACATGGGCTTAAGAGTACCCCCAAACACGACCCTAGTAGAAGATTAAGTGGTGTCATTAGTGCAACAGTGATAGTCATAGCTACATGGGCTTGAGAGTACTTAGGAAAATCTATGTCATTTAATACATTCCACTGCTATATCAAAAAAAAGCTAGCTGACTTAAGCACAATTTCAGCTTGTTTTGGGGAAAACATATTTGTTGTTTATGTTGAATATTGAAAAAGGCAAAAGTGCAAAAGCCAGCATCTGTAATTACATGCCCATGGCATGAGCAGTCTGCATTTAGTATTTTTAGAAGAAAACAGACATGTATCTGCCCCACAGAGCTGTATTATATATTATTATTGTAAATTATTTAAAAAGTAATGTTGCATGCTATTCATGGAATGTCTGTGCAGTAAGCTGTAACATAAAACTTTAAAGAAAGATAGTTTACCCTTTGCATTCTCTCTCGCTTTTTCTTACTCTCCTTCTCTCTATCTTTTTTTTTTTTTTGCCTGATCATTTTTACTTCCGAATTCAGAATCCGCCTCTTCATGGCCCTTCCCCCACTTAAAAAATCTCTCTCTTGCTCTCTCTCTTCTTGTTCTTCTTCTGTGCTGTTGTTGCTGGCAGTAAGAACACTGTCATATTTTCCATAAACCCTTGCACTCTCCTCTGTCTGAGTTATAGTAATCACTGTCTGTGCATATAAACGGTATAGTTTGGGGCATCAGGGGTTCAGGTTTGTGCAGGGGGTCAGTATACAGTATATCAAGAAACCATAGCAACCAAAGATGTCACCAAACTTAAAAGTCAGTCTATAAAGTTTATATATTGGATTTAAGAGTTATTTTCTTATGCTTATATTGCCACCATCTTGCTGTTGATCCAAAGTTAATGTTAATATGTGTATCAGGTTACCAGTCTATCACAGGGGTGACACTTAAACACATTCATACTAGGGAATATTTAGTTAAATAAACTTAATTTATACATGAGGAAAAAAAAAACAGGTACCCTGCCCAGGATTATACCTCAAGACCTTTTTGATATTGTAAAATAGCTCTACAGTGTACATTGTGCTACCCTTAACAGCTTTTCACATTTGTTCATAATGCATATCAAGTCCTGATAGCATAACATTTGATTTATCCTACTATTAATGTCAGTAAAATATATTAATATAACAGCTTGTAAAATATGAGTATGCTGTGGACTCATAAATGTGTTATTTTAGCATTATACTTTTGACATGTAAATTCCCAGTTGCATTAAATAATTATCCATTAATTGATGTTAAGTTATTCTTTTTGTAGTATATACAAATATATAGTATATATATTTTAATGCTGCAAACACATTCAAAATAAGATTTTATCAGGATACACATTATTCATACCAGAAAAAATATTACAGATATTATCCATTATGCAACAGTAAATAAGATACAGTATAGGAGTCATCCATGTCTTTTCTCTTTGTTTCTTTTTAGAGTTTTTATGTGGGAAATTGGGACAGACACCACTTCAACATGAAACACATATTCAGACAGAGTAGAGATTAAATTCTCCCCGACTAAAATAAAATTTAGTTTCCATTTACTCTAAATGCCTGAGCAAATTATAGTCTTTCTCTCAAGCACAGCTATAAGAACAGCCCTCCCTTTCTCTTCCTCATCTGTGTTGATCTGCTAAGCTACAATACTCCATTCCCAGAGACACCACTAGTTGTTCAAGAATGCAGGAATGACAAGAAAGACTTAAAGATTGAACGCTACCTATTCTATGCATTTTAAATATGATTTGAATATTTAGAGTTTAAAATGTGAACCCCATTACTGATCCCTGATTATCAGGAGACAAGATCTTATTTTTACAATCTATCGTGAACTGAGAAAATCTTAAGTTATCTGTACTGTTTCTTGATTTTGTGATATATTGTAGCATTTCATTTTAAATACTACACAGCCTCGAGGAAAAATGACACCTATACAGATTAGCAAATGATCGTGTGTGTTAGAGCACACGCATTTAAAGACAGACACTAAAAAGCATACCATTGTGTAAAAAACTATATGGAAGCATAATTTAAAAAAAGACATCTAGACTCCCTAGAATAGCAGTGAACTGTAAGGAAGACTGAGGAAGACGCTACCCTATAATTGCACCCCGCCCATTCAGCTTAGTTTCCCCTTTCATTTTACCAAAAACACTGCTTTGGTTGGGCCATGCTGGCAGGTTTCATGGCCCTAGCTCAGGATTCTTCTGCCCAATCATTAGAGCTGTCTGTACTTGTGGTGGGTTCTATAGGAGCAGATATCCAGTGTAGCGTGGCATACTGGTGTGCCAGCCTGGTGAATATAGAAGGTGGTCATACACCAATATGAGTTTTGTCATGAACAATTATGTTATTACCACCCAGACAAAATTCACCAAACAGATTTTTTTAACAAAGTATAACTAATTATTTAAAAACAAGATCCAACATTTAAACATCATCTGATGAATCTATAACCTGTTGTCCAAAAGTGCCTTGTCCTTTTTCAACTCAAGATACTCTACCGCAACAAAAAAAATATGTAGACCTAAAAATAAAAATCAATTATATCTTATTACCATACAGCAACCATTCTCCAACTAAATTTTGAAGGTACTCCAAATCTTGTGTTTTTAGAAATAGAAAGTGTCACAATCTGCAATCCAAAATAACATTGTATGGTGTAAGGTTTACTTTACGACTTATCAATTTAAGTGAACTAGCCCAAAAACGAAAACAAACAAGGCATCCAAATAATGTGATTCTGGCCATAAGCACTGCACATTGGATTGACTTTTGCTTAGAATATTCATTAGGAGATCTGGTAATGGGGATATCACATTATGACTACCTTCCTAAATTTTGTGTTGCTGCCTAAACAGCCCTGACACGTCAAAGCATGGACTTCATTAGACCCAAAGATGTTTTATGTTATCTGGCACCGACTGATATAGGTTGCAAGGTAGGGCATCTATAGATTAGACTTGTTTGTCCAGCACATCCCACAGATGCTTGATTAGATTGAGATTTGAGGGATTTTAGTCCAAGTCAACACCTCAACCTGGTTGTGCTTCTCAAACCATTTTTTGAAAATGATGCACAAGCATCCAACCATCCACATGATGTTAAGACCAGGCCACCTTTTATTGCTCCATGGTCCAGTTCTGATTCTTACATGCATATTGTTGACACTTTTGGCTGGAAGTAGGGGTCAACATTGGCATCCTGACTGGTCTGTAGACATGCAGCCCTATACACAACATACTGCAGTGCACAGTGTAAATTGGACAGTGTCTTCTGATGATTGAGCTACAATGTGCTCATGTGCATCAATAAGCTATGGTTTCCCATGACACTGTTGCTGGTTTACCACGATTTCTTTAATCACTTTTAATAGAAACTGACCACTGCAGAGCAGAAATACCAACAAAGACATGCAGTTTTAAAAAGGCTCTAACCAAATCACAATTTGAATAATATCAAACTCTCTTAAATCATTATACTTCATATTTTTTCTGCCTTTAACACATTAACTTTGATGATAAAATGTCTACTTGCTGCCTATTATACCACTCATCAACAGCTGCCATGATGATCCACCTGTCAGTGGTAATAATGTTATGCCTGCTTGGTGCATATATCTTATATTGTTAACTTATTACTTATGCAGTTTCAAATAATAACTTAACACTGACAAAAGTACAACTGAATATACTTATCAATGATACCCAGTACTGCTAGTGTTAAAGAGTCGGTAAGGGATCATCTAAAATTTATATGACATGGGCAAGTTATAGCAAAATTTTCACCTTGTAAAAACCAGCAGAATTTAGATGTAATTTGTATCTTGCCATGGCCAAGATTTTCTGACACTGATCTATGATCATAAGAAAGGATAAACTGGATGTGTATGGTGTTTACATAATCTAATTAACAAACTCACCAGCAGTGCTGCCAACTTCAGGCAAGTAATCAATCCAAGCAAAAACAAGGACCAAAATTTCTCTCAGCATTTTGTAAGAACACAACTTAAGATTAAGAGTTTTAGATATACTGTTTTTTTTTAAATGCCCATGTTTACAGTATAAGAATATACTATAAATATAAAGCTATAGATAATCATTATGTTTCATACATTCAAATTGTAATATAAATGATTTTAATTCATTTGTGAATAAACAGAAACTATTCTTTATTTAAAAATGTACCCTTCCTATTTTTAACATTGGTTGCCATCTGTGTAATACTAAGGAAGGCTTCAGTGGGCACCTGTAATTGCCAGGGCAGATTTTACCTTGCTGTTAATGATAGGCATTTATAGACATCTCCAAAGCCATAGAGACTCTAAAAAGGCTGATTTCTCCCCCTCGCTCAACCTGTTATTTGTCTGAAACAGGAGGAGTTTATCAAAGCAGGAGTTCTGCCACCGACGAACCCAGTGGTTGGGTGGGCAGGGTGCAGAGCTGTATACTTTAAGATTTAATTATTGATAGTTCCCAATTATTGCTACATGATTTTACTATCCAAACTTTGATGAATTGTAAAAAGTCTGATTGTGATCCATGCAGACATTGAAAGAACATGCAAACTCAAGTCCTGACCACCCTCGATATAAGTTTAAAGACTCAAAATGCTTTAGCATTTTGGGATGACTATTTAATTTATTTTCCGCTTAATCATCTAGTCTCAGTGGGGTTCCCAATACCCATCCAGGAGAAAATGTTTTGGGCTCTCTGCAAATACACCCAGAACAGGGCACCAATCCATCACTCGGCACACTCACACAGCCACACACAGCCACACACACTATGTAAGCAGCAATTTAGAACAGCCAATTCACCTTAAATCCATGTTTTTTGGACTGTGGGAGAAAACCGGAAAACCCGAAGGAAACCTACACATGGAACATGAAAACTCCTCCCAGTTTGGGATTTGAATCTGGATCCCTAGTGCTGAGTGGCAGATGTGCTAACCACTAAGCCACTGTTCCGCCCATTGTTAAACTTGTCACTAAAGTGTGTAATTATTAGTTTTTTACTTATTTTCTAACATGCTTAGGGTCACACTGGATCTTAACGAATATCCCAGAAAATAAGAAACTCCCTGGACAGGTTTCCAGCACACAGCCGATTAAAACAAAGTACAGTTTGCTATTTAAATTAATATGAATTTGCTAACATTTTAGTCTGTTTTTGAGTATCTACAGAAAAATCACAGACTACGGAAATCATATAAACTCCACCCAAGCATTTGTCTGCCCTACCCAGGAATCAAACCCAGAACCTACGCATTGACAAGAAGGTAACTAATCATTACATCTCTGCAGCATTTACCTCATTGTTAAAACCAATGCTCTGTTGCCCAATTATATTCAGGGGTGTATTAAAATTCAAGCAAGATGATAGAAGTGATAAAAGATAAATGGCTTTATCTGATATCAGAATCTAGTTTGAGATTAAATCATTAGTCAATAAACAATCCTTATACTCATTTAATTACTCTTTTATTCAGTTTATTGACTTGCCAAATTTGTGTTAGTAAATATTAATAAACTAGCCTATTATGGTCAGTATTGTACAAAACACTTTAATCTATGCTTTGCAAATTTTGGAAACCTGTAAGATTAACATTGGTATGCTGAGCTAAG
>JAFMOD010000163.1:652064-686062 GCA_019802435.1 Corydoras maculifer
CTTGTTAGTTCCTCACCTGCTGGGTAACAAAAACACCCAAGTACAAACAGGCGCCAACTAGCAGAACCTCCTTGCCCTTTAACTGCCAACAAGAGCTCATGAAGTGTGCCTCACAGCTTGGAACTAACTGTTTCCGCACATAAGCGCAAGTACACAGGGGCACCCCCTCCAACACACACATTATCCCATCATACAACTACTGTCGATCCAAATGCAAATTACTTAGGTTCAGTTATACTAGTCATAACATTATCTGGAGCCTATCCCTGCATGCAAACAGAGAAAAGCAGGAAAAATACCCAAGACAGACCACCATGGTTTTCATGGTTAAATATATTATTAATTATAAATGTAATTTGTGAGAAGGACCTTTTTAACTTACACTAATGATTTAAGTATAAACGTGCTTCTGCACTTTGACTCATGATTTATTTATCACCTATGTTTATCAAGGCTTAGAAATTACCATTCATCTTACATTGAAAAATACATTATTTAGACTAAAAGGTTTACTTACAAGATTTATTTTAAATCCAGATCAACACTTATAAAGGCAATCATTGTATAATTGTGCATAGATTAATAAAAGTGAAAATTATTTATGGATAAAAATAATCTGGTAAATCTTAGTCTGATTGCTGGAACATTACTTACTACAACTTCAAAGTAAACCCTCGCTTGATAGGCCTCTTGGTAATGAACCTATATGGTACCACAAATTTTTTTTGCTTATCTGCCTTGGGCAAAAAACTGTAAATATATTAACATCTGCACGCAAGCTGCTACAAGCTAAGGTAATGCAAAAAGAGGTATCTAATGGCAGATTGTGACTTCTTTGTGAGAAATATACAATATTTAATAGATAAAGGCATCTTTGGTGCATACTCTATATTTGGATAGGCTAAGGGTACATTAATGGTTCTGTGGAGTATAAGTCTCCCACCACACCACCACACCCCATGGCCCTCTGAGTCACATCACCTTTTGCAAACAGACAATGATGTGATACTTAGCCTTTGAATTTTAAGAATTGTAACTATTATTGTTCACAATGCACAATAAATTTGCAAACAACCCATCTATCATAATTGGAATAGTTGTTCTATAGCATTCCAATATGGACTAGTTGCTGGTCACCTTAGAACTTATAGCTATAAAAGCTATATAAGCATATATAGAACTTAAAGCTATAAATATATCTGGAGGACCCAAGACCCTTGGTATATGTCATGTGTCTGTGTGAGAGAGAGAGAGAGAGAGAGAGAGAGAGAGAGAGAGTAAGAGAAAGTTTTTCAACAGTAATGTAAAATCCTTTTTATTTACAATTAAACAGCCTTTTTTTTATTTATTAAAGAAAATAATTAATTATTTTGAGTCATTGGCAGAATGGCAAAGTATGTAAACCATCATAAACAGATAATCAGATGAAATTAGTCAGGTGTTTTGAATAAGTATATAGTAATCAGGTGTGATTGAGTTCCCTAATTTATTCAACAGGTAATTATTAAAATCTTTACAATGTGTGTGTAAGTGTATAATAGCATAAGAGTCATTGATGATATTTAGGTACATACTCATATGTCTAATTGATTTATGATATAACCCATCAGGAAACATGGCCGTTAATATTAATACTCACATGCATTGTAGTAAACCTAGTTTAAAAAATATTTGACTATGCAGCAAGAGAAAAGAGATGGCAGGCTAAACCATTGCCTCAGGTGAGGAGTACATTATTAAACCAAGCTTCTAAAGACAGACACTGAAATGTCCAATTTAGTGGTGCCCTGGTTCCTGTTTTGCAGATGTGCATAAATATGTGGTGTGTGTATGTGTCTCTCTGTAATGTATGATTATTAGGCTTGAGTGTGTTTTGGCCCCCCGTCTTTCACCCACTAACAGCTACTCAGTGCTTTCAGCTAACATGTGGCTTCTGACAAGACTTCAAACGACAGGCTTCCGTTCATAAAAACAGAGGGCTTTAAAACAAGCCACCTTTTGGGTCAGGTACTGTGTATGAATAGTTACAGTGTACTCATTAGTCCTTCTCTTATGAAAGGTGATGAAAAACGTATGTCATAAAACCCTTATAATTCACAAAAATGTTTGGTTGTTGTAGCCGAAGGAGCAAAAAAAAGAGTAAATTGGTTTAAACAATTTTTCACTGGCTAATTTAGTAGGAAGGTTGTACACTTGCTCAAGTATGCAATTATAGAGCCAGAATCCAACTATCAGCATTATTGGGTTAGTGACTGACAGAAACAGGAATCAGGACACTGTTCAGGAAATAAAATGAATGGTAGTAACCCGTATAAGCATCTAAATAGATATTTGTAATAAAACTTTTTTTCTGTCTTTGTTTTTTTTTCTGCAACAGCCACCGATACTGTTAGGAGATTATCCAGAATATTTATGTTTTTTCAATAACAATTTACTTATTTTTTAAAAATGAACTGAGCAACTGGAAGCTAATGGCAGATTGTGAATTATTTGTGAGAAATATACAAAATATATAATATATAAAGGTGTCTTGAGAGTATACTCTATATTTGGATAGACATCCAAATGGGTACATTAATAGATAGATAGATATGGATAGACATCCATATGGGTACATTAATAGTTCTGTCGAGTTTGAGCCTCCCACCAAACCACCCCACCCGCCATGGCCCTCTGTGAGTCACCTCACCTTTTGCAAACAGACAATAATGTGCTATTTAGCCACACATTTGAGCAAGAATTGTCACTATTATGGTCCACAATTCACAATAAGTTTGTTAACAGCCCCTCTATCATAATTTTAATAGCCCTATCGAATTCCAAAATAGACTAGTTGCTGGTCACCTTACTTTATCTTGAACACTTTTAGGGTGCTACAAATATATTTGGAAGACCCATGATCTATAATGTTCTATATGTTCATTAGTGGAACACAAGGGTTTATGACAAATAATTATTTTTAAAAATGTTGCCCTAATGTAATAGACTGAGCTTAGTTTTAACATTTGGGCTTGCAGACATTAATCATTAATAATTTGCATGCCAATATCAAAAAATATGTTCCCATTTTTCCTTGTAGAGCAGTTCAAATTTTAAATTGACCAACATTCTATGGCTCCCGATCCTTATAACGTAATATTGCCTCCACCAAGCTTCATAGTAGGTATGGTGTAATTTTGGTGCTGTCAGTTAAGTGCAGAAAATTCAATTTTGGTTACAGCTGACTTTAAAACCATTTACAATATGACATTATCATATGTTTTTAAAAGCATATAAATTCACCCCTGTATTAACCCCTGTAAAGGGAAATTTGGTGCTAAAAAGTACCTTTAAATTCACTTACTCTCACTAATTATTTTCCGCTTAATACTCTACTAGGGTCGCTGGGCAGATAGGCCCAGGACAAGGTGCCACTCACTCACACACAATTGGGGCAATTTAGATCATTCAATTGACTTGAATCTGTGTTTTTGGACTGTGGGAGGAAACCTGGAAATCCCCAGAGCCATGAAACGAAACTGCTAACCAATAAGCCACAATGCCACCCTAAAAATGCATCTCTCTCCTAGACAGCTGATGATGTGCAGCATGTTTAATAGGTTTAATATATAGCAGATAATGACTACATCACAACAACAATGAAAGAAAAAATTATGTTTTTTTAGCAGCTGTGAGTATTTTAAAAGTTGTATTAAGATTCACCATAGGTTTCATACTTTTGTCCAGATGGTGTATAAACAGGGTGCATTTTAATAATTTTACTAAAATCTGTGAATTTTACTAACTAACTGAAGTTTGAACAAAATAGTTTTAGGAAAACTTAGCTTAATTAAGTTGCCAATTAATGTAGGACTAAGAAATATTGTTCAAGCAAGGAGGCCTATTAACATAACACAGTAACACCAGTTCTGCCAGGAAGAATGGGCCTAAATTATTATTAAAAGCTATTATCAGAAGCTGGTGCTTCAGTACACACTTTCTATCAAATAAGAACTTTTTTTATTTACTTCCTCTCATACAGTATTTTACTCTCAATTCAGATCCAAAGCTGCCTAATATCACAGTTATATATTGTTTATGCTAGAGAGAGAGAAGAGAAAGGAAACTTCCTCTCAGTAGCAGAGTTGAAAAGTTTGTCTCCATTTGGCCTCTATGCTGCTATGCCGTTCAGCACCACTCCACCCATAATTACCAGTCTGAACCCAGTGAGACATTCACCACAGACCTATAGATTACAAAGACCTTGCTCGGATAAGGAGGTTCTGTAAAATGGCAGTTTCTATTTCCACACTCATCTACTTACACTATACTCTTACAACAATTACTCTGTAAAGTTATCAGAAATGGCTATGAGAAGAAGAGGTGTACTGTATAATCGCTGTATATATTTTTTTGTGTATATTAAGATTTATTCTAATGTGTCTCCAAGGTGATTCTATAACATTTTACTCATTTATCATGTCAATAAAACAGCAATGAAAATGAATAATAAACCTTTGAGTGATGCAGAAATATGGAATAATAAACTGTAATCTAAAATATACAGAGAAGCAGGTGAAGGAATAATTGATTTCTCGTTTCCATTCTTCGAATTCCTTAAAGTGTAGTAGCTTTCTATGACAGTAGCATTCAGGCTTTCTGGCAAGGTCGAACATTTTTTCCAGACTATCTGGCCTGTATTTAAATAAGAAATGCCAATAATGTGAAAATACCTAAAAAAGACCCAGCTGAGTGTTTCATCAGATGTGCAGTGATTTAAACTATGGACCTAAGATTTACTATATAGAAAAAGTACTGGAACACATTACACCAACTGGAGCATTTATCTCTCCTTCGAAGGTGATTGATCCCTTTTCTACAGCTATAACAGCTTCTAACTTTTCAGGAAGCCTTTCTATAAGATTTTGCAGTCTACCTGTGGAAATTTTTTGTTAAAATTTCCAAAAGAGCATATATGAGGCTAAACATTGATGCTGGACAACAAAGCCTGGACACTTTTTTGATTCTACTTTATTACAAATAGGTTTTGGGATAAAAATGAAGGTTTTTGCAGACTAGTCAAGTTACTTTAGCCCTTGAGGATGATGTCCAAAAGGGGCTACCAATAGTGGAAGCATTACATTTTCCAAATTGAATGGCTAAACACCTTTTTACACTTATGGCAATGTAATTAAATGAAACACTTACATTTTATAATTATGAAGTGTATACATTCAGTTGTAGGCGTGTGGTTAAGGAACTAGCCTGAAGGTCCCTAGTTCGATTCCCGGTCCCACCAAGTACTATGGCTGAAGTGCCCTTGATTGAGCAAGGTACCTAACCTCAATTGCTCCCTCGGCTCTGTATACAAGGCTGCCCACTGCTCCGGGCACAAGTGCTCATTTCACTCAGTATGTGTGTATCTGTGTGTGTTTCACTGCACGGATTGGTATAATGTGTAGAACACGTTATTCTGTGTGTAAGAACAGTAGACAAATTATATCACTTTATCACATTTAGTATAATATGAATTTCCATGTTCTCCCCGTGTCTGTGTGGGTTTCCTCCAGGTTCTCCGGTTTCCTCCCACAGTCCAAAAACATGGATCAAGTCAATTGAGTTCTCCAAATTGCCCCATATAAAGTGTGTTTTTCTGTGCATGTCTGTGTGAGCGAGTGTGTGCCCAGCAATAGATTGGCGCCCTGTCCTGGGTGTATCTGCTCAGTGCCCGAGACGTTCTCCCCTGGATGGGTATGGGGAACCCCCCCCCCACCCGCGACCCTGATAGAGGATGAAGCGGAAGATAATGGATGGATGGATGAATGTATATAAATATTTTTAGTTGAGTTTTTGTTTTAATTATGTTGTGGGGTGTCCGTAGTCTAAATACTGGAAGCTGGAAATTCAGCCTGGATAAAACACCACTGTGTCTAGGGAACTGTTTATTTTATCCAGTTCACCTACTTGCCTCTTTTGGAAGGTGGGAGGGAACTAGGAAACTGGCAGGAAACACCTACACACACACTGGGAGAGCATAAAACCCCATATCCCATGAAATGCTAATTATAAGTGTATGTAAAACATTTAACAACAAAAAAATGCATGAACATAACTTTTTTTATGTGAATAATAACTACAAAAACGCTAAAGGGTGCATTCCTAAAATGAAACAGCTGTTAAAATGAAAGGATGCTGAATGGTGTAAATCTTGTAGTTTTGTCATACCAGACTTCTATAACTGAAAAGCAGTAAGAGCAGAACACCTGTTTAACAGACCCACAGCTTATAGAACTGCTACCTAAAAGACTGATCATTTAAATTTTATTTCGTAAAGGCACTTCAGATCAAATGTGAATATTAAGCAAATTTCCGTAATACATCTTTATTTGTAGCTTCTTTTTTTCTTGATAAAGACTTAAAAATTTTACAAAAGAATTCACTTCTAGAAAATGCATTACAAATAACATCCTTTGTTAGCTATTGTTTATTAAAGCTTCTCTTGCATAGTCATTTAAAATTCATTTCAATTTTAAGCAATTTCATATGTTATATATAATAAGGCTTAGATGATATAATAAGCTAGACTTTGTCTTGTCCCCTTTCTTTTCTTTGCATCCTGATGGCTTGTTTGGAACTATCCAAACTCTCTTTGTTATCTTTGGCCACATTTTGCACCAGCAGCCATTGCTGGTTTTGGACAATAATGAGAAGTCTCTCCCTGCTGACACAAAAACACTTGACTTCTCAGATCTATTTGCAAATCTGTCTGTCTAAATTTTCAGTTTCTTGAGTTACACTTATAATATATGGCATAATTTAACAGCTAAGATAACAACCTTACACCTCTGACTACTGCAAAAAAAGCTTATGAAACAGGAATATATTTTCCAGTATATGTAATTATTTGCAAAAGATACAATAGTTTTTCATAGTTTTAAAACTAGTATGTAATGCTGACAAAAAATTATAATAAATTTAAGATACCTTAAATATGTTAAAGTTCCTGCATTAGTGTTAAAGCATTTTTCTCTTCACTTAATATCTAAAGCTCATAATATATTTTTGCTCAAAGACCAAGGCTATAGTAAATGGCCTCATTAGAAACGGGACAGATGTGTAACAATTTTCTTTTATTTTTAAGTGTAAGTAAATATTACACTGCATATATGTTTCATCATTGGAAGTTTTGTTTTGTGCAACTTCTACAAACAAATGCAACCGCAATGATTCCCTGAGAAACCACATTCTATTTAAGGACGTCCAATTCAAAAATATAATTTCTGCTGATTTGCTTTGACAGGGAAGGCATTTTGTTTATGGACAGTTTAAACAAACGTAGCTTTCTTTTAATGTATTATTAGGCTTCATTATTGCAGAAATATGTTTAATAGTTTGGGAGGTTTACGGCGTGCCTGCATGTGAACGCACCTGAAGGTGCTGAGGTGGCGTTTTTTTATTCATTACCTCCTAAAGCTTTAAAGGCAAAAGACAAGGTCGTAAAATATTTGATGGCGGAAAATACGACGAGAAACGAAGACAGATCGGGGATTAGTGCTTTGCAGAGATGCGACGTGTCTGCAGCAGACAGATTGTGCGCTCCTGAAATTGATTAGTATAGCTAGTGGGGAGAGGGCGGGGGGGGGAGAGGGCGCATGCGCGTTTGGTAGCGGACTGGTGCGTGGCGCGCGGTGCTGAGGTGGCTCGTGCGTCAAGGATCGAGGCCAGCATCCTCACCCTGTTTCTCGCCCTTTCCTCCTTCGTCATCCTCTTTAACGACCCAATGGCCCCCGTGTCCACCAAATTCAGGCTGGTCCAGTATTTTACTCCTTTATACATCCTCACCTTCCTCTTCCAACCTTTATCAATTAAAAGGCGCGGCATTGCAGTACCCAGTCACACTGCATTAAGCCTACAAATGAATTCTCACTGTCATTTAATTAAACCATTGTAAAATAAGCGCACTGTCGGATCTTTCCAATCATTATTCATTTTCATTATCTCCCGCTTATCCTCTATTAGGGTCGCGGTGGGGTTCCCCATGCCCATCCAGGGAAGAACGTCTCGGGCGCTGGGCAGATAGACCCAGGACAGGGCGCCAATCCATCGCTAGGCATCTTTCCAATCAATTAACACCAAATTAATTACCTTTTAAATAGATAAGTAGGACGTCATCAGTCGTTGCCTGATGTAGATAATAAATAAATCAGCTTTTACCAACTTAAACGCTAAGTTAGTAAATATTTCTTTTACAGCAAAAAGCCCATAATGCCGCTTTTTGTGTCGCTAAAATAGCTAAACCAGGCATGCGCAATGCTTCGAAAGGAATATATATATATATATATATATATATATATATATATATATATATATATACCAAATAATTTACGACCTGTGTCCCCAAATAGGAATACGCCTTAACGGAATCCTCCGTGCGTTTATGAGACAGTGCGCTTTTGGTATCTCTTGTGCCATGTCACGCTAAATCAGAAAGGTTTTTTGGTTGGCTCGACTCTCACCTTTTCTTTCAAACAACTTTAGATGTCGGGGTAAAAAAAAAAGTTTTTAAGACAGCCCCTTTTGTCTGATGAAGGAGGGACCATAGCCCTGTTAAATGGGAACATGCCCGAGTTATCTGGTGTGGCCGGCGCCTCCCCAAAACTTTGGAATATAAAAGCCTGGGTAAAAAGTTCGTTTAGGCAGTAGGGAGTTTCTGCTGGGGTCCGCACTGGAGTCAGAAGAGACCGGACCCTACTGTGTATGAGTGGACTCTAAAGGGAGAAAAAAGAAAACCACCCTCGCCTCAAAGAGTCTACATGTCTAATATTTAGACATGTTCAGCTTTGTGGATATCCGGCTGGCGCTGCTGCTCAGCGCAACAGTGCTTTTAGCAAGGGGACAGGGCGAGGATGACCGTGAGTATATCCACTTTTTTGCTCCCCTCTCCAATTTTCAAACAGGCCTCAGTTTAATACAGAAAGCTAAGAATGATTACAGTGATACCCTGCATGCAGAATGATGTCGTCTTTAGGGTATGGGTTAAAAAACATTATCTATCATTATCAATTGTCTGCTCTTGCAGACTGCTGTTATATTTTCTATTAATATGAAAGGATGGGACTCAGGTGTTGAGCTGTACCAGTCCCCTGTGACCCCTTGCGTTGGAGGCAAGTTGATGCAGGTTTGGGGAAGCGTCCTCCCGCCCATGCGCTTTTTCTGATCTAACTACCCTGCAGCTACAACCTCTGCAGCTGCAGAAGCTCAAACTATCAGGATGAGCAGGCAGGAGTGGTGGTGCAAAAACGTAAACGATCTATCCAGACAATACACTCGAATAGTCAGTGTGCCATCTCCTCCAACCATTTGCGCAAAGACCCAACAGTGGTTTTAATTATAATAAAGGAAAAGACAAACGAATTTGTAGCTAAATTGCTATCAAAAATCATCTATGTTTGGAGAAATATTCGAGACAAGTTTTTGAGTTCACCATAAATGGAACTGGGTGGTTTTTTTCCCTCTCGGAAAATTATGAGCTCATCTTTGGAGGAGTGGATGCAGTTTCTGGCAGTTATAGAAGCTTATTCTGCATCTACCTACAAGAACAAAATACATAAGAAGACTAATGAATATGTTTTGAAAACTGGAAAAGAAACTGGAGCAAAGTAAAACAAGAGTTTTTCAGGAGGCCTTTAAAGTTCATTGTTCAGATCTTTTGTCGCTGGATGGCAAGGGTTTTCCCATTCTACAGCGCCGCCACGTGGATTTATTTTCAGCAGCAAGTTTTGGCAACGGCTACCTAAACTCCACCCACACGTTTTATGATAATGTGAAACATATGTTGACTGGGTAGACTTTCCACTAAGGGAAAACGCACGTCGTTGCCAAGCCAACGGTTTTCAATTATTCGGCGATAACTCACTGAATCTCAGTAGACAGGGAACTCTGCTTTTAGCCATTTCCTCTGATTACACTATCAGCAGCGACATCTAGCGACAAGTAATGAAACTTTACCAAACAGTGAAAGTTCTCAACGCAAAGCCCTTTAAGTTTATAAATACGTCTGAATTGATATAATATTGTTTCTACAAATGTTCTATAGCTCCAGAGTATCTATTTAACGGCAAAATGTTGCAATTTGTCAGTGATAAGCACTGGATAGCCTACTGAAAATGATTCCTGTACTACATTATTAGTTTATCCTGGAATGCCTTTTATGAATTACTTTTGATTAATGATTTAATCATTAAATAAACATTACTGCTGATGCAAAATTTTAGATAAAATTACTTTACTTCACTTCTTTTTTGTCTTCTTCTTATTCTTAATAATAATAATAATAATAATAATAATAATAATAATAATAATAATAATAATAATGTTGATTAACAAAAAGGATGCAACATTATAAATGATCCACTGTAATAAACCAACTAAGTAAACTAATGGTATATTGCTCTTTCAGGCACAGGTAACAGCTGCACACTTGATGGTGTGGTCTACAACGACCGTGATGTGTGGAAACCAGAGCCATGCCAGATCTGCGTTTGTGACAGTGGCACAGTCATGTGCGATGAGGTGATCTGTGAGGACACCGACTGCCCAAACCCAGTGATCCCAACAGATGAGTGCTGCGCCGTCTGCCCTAGTGATGGTACATAAAACTTGCCATGTTTCACTACATCCTACACAATGGTGACTTACACTAACCAGAAAAATTGGTACACTCGAGAGAAGTGATTGTGGATTCCTGTTTAGAATGGCATAACATTGGTTGTGATGCCAAAAAAATGTATTCTTTCTCATTTTACAGAGTTATGAAATATTTACTGCAAGCTCATTATTTATTTAATTACTTTTGATACGTTATGTTTAGGCTATTTAGTATTAGAAAGTGTAGTATTCATGCACTAGATGTGTGTTAAGATTAATTTAAGAATATTCTGCACTGTGCTGTAAGGTATAATTATAAAATTTAAAAAAACACTTTAAGTAGTCCTGTGGTGAATAGCTGTGGTTTCTTTCACAGCCACCACCCTGTCTTTAACATGGGAAAGTTACTTTTGGGTTAGTACAACTTAGGGTTTAGTATTTTTCAAATATTTTGGAATTGAGAGGACATGCATCGTTTCATGGTTTTAAGATTCATGGATTTTTGTGAGCAGTTTGAACCATGTGCCTTAGCACATGACATAAACTAGAGAGCAGGTTACAGGTTACAAGGTCAAATACATTTGTTGCTCAATTTAATCTTTTACCAACAGACTCTTGGTTTACTACAACAAATGTTGTACTTTTTAATTGTAATTGTTAAATTGACCCAATTTAAAAACATTTAAAGCAAATAAGTTAATTTATAATAAATTAAAATATTTATAATAAACTAAATACCCCCTCTTTTACAGACATGCAAGGACCCAGTGTTGAGGTAACTGTCAATTTCATTATATTTCATAAAAAGACTTTATGTTGACATACCTGTTATATTAAATTAGGTATTTGTCTGTTTTACTACTGTGGGGGGGGGGGGGGGGGGGGGGGGGGGGGGGGGGGGGGGGGGGGGGGGGGGGGGGGGGGGGGGGGGGGGGGGGGGGGGGGGGGGGGGGGGGGGGGGGGGGGTTATTTTTTTTTTTTTTTTTTTTTTTGTGAAAACACTCCATTGTTACCTCCATTGTAATGTTATTTTCATTTTCATTTTGTTGTTTTTTAGGGACCCAGGGGTGAGCCTGGTGAGAGGGGTGATAGAGTAGGTTTCCATTTGTTTCTTTACTTGATATTTCATCGCATGCAAAATTCATGTACTCTGTTTTTTATTATTTACCTCAATGCTTTTTGACGAGTAATATATATATATATATAATATATAGCCACTAATAGAACTGATTACAGCAATCTAGATTCACTGACATCCAATATTAGCTTACTGTCAACAAATCAATAACCATACGACTTGGAACATTTTAGCTCTAAACATATGTAATGTCTTTCTAGCGGAATTTTCAATGTATTGTAGTTGTATTGTAGTTGTCCAATAGATCTGTGGTTGTGTTTCATTACACATTATCTTAACTATCTTGTCTTTAAACATGATAGCTATATACATAGACAGATAGATAGGCAGATATATATATACATATCCATACCTCATACACCTCATTTTATCTTTATTAATTCAAACTTTTTTTTTATTATTTTTAATAGGGTCCTGCTGGTCCTCCTGGCAATGATGGAATCCCTGGACAGCCCGGACTTCCTGGGCCTCCAGGTCCCCCTGGACCCCCTGGGCTTGGCGGAGTAAGTAGTTAATTTTGATTATGAATGTTGCATAGAGTGAGTTCATCAGGAGTTAATTTTTCAAGGTCTATATATGTAACTCCCAACCTTCTAAATTATATGCTGTCAAGTAAGCCACATGGCAGAGTTTATACAGTGTGGGAACTCCCAAAAACAGGTTGGTGAAGTTCAGCACCAAAAGGAATGAACAGCACCAGCTGGTTGACTGAATTGGCTATAAATAGATGTTTATTAGAATAGGATTAATATAACATGAGAAAACAGTGTTATGAGAAGATTTGGCCAACTCTGTCTAAATGCATTTTGCATGTTATTTGTTGGCATCATATCATTACATTTAACATGTTCTCTATAAGAAAACACATTTTATTATCACATTGTTGTTTTGTAACAGTTCTATATATTGTTTTTTGATTTGCTACATTTAAAACTTATAGTAAAAATAAATTAATAAACGTAAAATATGTGCTTTTAATTTTTAGGACAACATTTTGTGTTATAATTTTTCAAGTGTTGAATTCAGAAACCACATAAATAGTACCTGCAGATTTAGAAAAGTGCAACAAAATTGGTTTGTTCCCTGTAACTTATTTTCCTTTAACTTATGTTTCCTTAGTATCAGAAAACCAGTGTACCATGGAATTAGATTGGGGTTGTCTAAAATTTACATAAAATTTCACATCTATATTTTAGCAATTCTCAAATTTACATCACTTACTTAAATCATAGGAAGACATCAGAATAAATGCTTTGTTTACTTACTTGTGGTCCACTTTCTATCCAAACCCATTTGCTTAATCAAATTTTATTTCATGCTTGTATAATTTGTCTTTATTTTACTATACAAATAAGACTTTGATCAGTAACCTCTTCTCTCTTTTTACATTTTCCACAGAACTTTTCTCCTCAGATGTCTGGAGGTTTCGATGAGAAATCTGGTGGTGGTGCCATGGCTGTTCCTGGTCCCATGGTTAGTTAAAACACTCTTGATGACCCAAATGCTGAATAAAAGCATAATATTTTAGCTAGGAATGCAGGAAGGTCTCCTGTGCTTAATGTACATTATTACTTCTATAATTGATACAGCTTTTAATGAAATCATGACCAGTGTTCAATTAGGAAACTAGCTTGAGGTCACATAGTTTAATAATTCAAGCTGTGACTGTCATGACTTTAATATAGAAAAACTGACAGCTGTTGAAATGACCAAAATCAGGATAATGTATATTATTTATGTATAGCCATTTGATTATTTTTCATTCAACCACATGAGCGGTTTATATGGATGAATATTTAAAATCTGAGAAATATCTGTGTAAAAAAACAATTTTTTCACCTGTCAACAGTAAGCTTTTATTAAATAAATTTCTATTCGGAAAGCATAATAAAGGATTTAGGTTTTTTTTTAATACATTTAGATTTTTTTGAATAATGAACAACTTTAAGTGTTTAAGGTGTCTGAATTTGATTGACCAAGTTATTTATAAATAACCTTAAAGCCAAATTAGCACATTTCATTGTTTTTTTTTGTTTTGTTTGTTTGTTTCATAGGGACCCATGGGCCCCCGTGGTCCCCCTGGACCCCCTGGACTTTCTGTAAGTAAAGTCTATCAAAATAATTGATCTTGTTGAATGTTTGTTACATTTTTATTTAATAATTTGCATGTGACATCATATTGACATATTTATCTATCGTGTTGTTTCCCTCCAAAACAAATTCAACACAATCTTTGAACCTTACAATTGTTACATGTATACTTAATGTGCAATTTTTTATTCACTGCTACAGGGACCTCAAGGTTTTACTGGCCCCCCTGGTGAGCCTGGTGAGGCTGGTGCTGCTGTAAGTATCTTTGTATTTATATATATATATATATATATATATATATATATATATATATATATATATATATATATGTATATATATATATATATATATATTAGGTTACCAGAACATAAAAAAACTGTACAAATGTGTAAAATATGTTTTGGGGACTAAATATGACCTAAGGTTACCTAAGGTCAAAAGGTTACACCTAAGGTAAAAAGGTCAATGTTTAGAATAATTGCACTGAAAAATACTTTAAATATATAGTTTTAGCTGTGGGGATTTATTAGAAAAATATTATGTTATGCAATCATAATATCATCAGTATAATTGTTTGAACTCACACACAGAAGTTATGTATACAAAAAAAAAACATATTTTCTTACCATTTATAGGGTGCTATGGGTCCCCGTGGTCCAGCTGGACCTCCAGGCAAAAATGGAGAAGATGTAAGTAGCTCAGTCTATCTTAGTATTATTTTACCATCACAAAACACCACACAATTAACTTTGTGAACATTAGTTAAAATTTTTATTTCTCTACCTGCTGCTGTTGAATATTTTAATGCAATTCAATGCATTTACTTTATACTACTGTTAATTGAAATGAAGCAATACATCAAGGAAATTAAATGTGTAGAAAAAAAAGCTGTCTAACTTTACCTACCATGTTCGAAACATGCACTTTATTTTCAGTTAACAAATACCAAATTTACTGATACTTACATTTTAGTTAATTTATGTTTTTTAATAATATGATTTTTTAAAATTTATTTTCTGCTGCTGCCTTTTTGTAGGGTGAATCTGGCAAACCTGGTCGTGCTGGTGAACGTGGTCCTCCCGGCCCACAGGTTAGTTTCTTCGAATATAGTGTTACTTCTTAGAGTAACAATGCTAACTATGCACCTGCAATCTCAAATTTTTTTTGTAATTTTACCTTTACAGGGTGCTCGTGGATTCCCTGGAACTCCCGGACTTCCAGGCATCAAGGGACACAGAGTGAGTGCTCAAGCCAGTGAACTGATTTTGCTTAAACTCAGTGGATCTCAGACACAAATAAAATTTCTGTTCTGCTTTTTAGGGATTCAGTGGTCTAGATGGAGCTAAGGGAGACAGTGGACCTGCTGGACCCAAGGTAAAGACTGTCACCTTTTTCTAATTGTATTATTATTTTAAAGATGCATTAGCCCACACTTTATAACAACCTGACTTGTCCTGCAGGGAGAGGCTGGTGCACCTGGTGAGAATGGAACTCCTGGCGCAATGGTAAGTCATTTACTAATGTTTAGCTGGGTATCAATTAAGAATGTTGAAATTAAAGTAGAGTGCAATTAGATGCATCATGTCTTCATGATTTCTGCTTCCTTTCCCAGGGTCCACGTGGTCTTCCTGGTGAGAGAGGCCGTGCTGGTGCCAATGGAGCTGCTGTAAGTCACCTTACTACTTTACTAACTTATTAATTAATTCACTCACCAAAAAAAGTAAAACATTTTGGGTATTATAATGTTTGGCATTTAATGTGATTTTACATTAAAAGCCAGTCTATGTTCTTTAAATGTTTGTAATTGAAAAATGATTGTTTGTATATTAATAGAACTATATTTAAAAAAAACACATTAGTATGTCAATGACAAATGCAATTACCTTTTTCATAAACAACAGTCAAGAATCCTAAAACAAAAGAGCAGATATTGCTTTTATTACTAGATATTACTACACCAGTAGTAAAGCACACTAAATTTGTTTATAATGAAGGATGTGCACCCTGTAAAGAGTTTTATCCATAAGGTTTTAACATATTATATTTGTTTTTGCAGGGTGCCCGTGGTAATGATGGTGCCGCTGGTGCTGCTGGACCTCCAGTGAGTTGCAGATTCTATTCAAACTATACATTGGACTTTTAAAAATTATGGTTACACTTCATTATTGTATGAGACTAAAATACATTTTTAATAATGTAGGGTCCAACTGGTCCTGCTGGTCCCCCTGGATTCCCTGGTGGCCCTGGAGCTAAGGTGAGTTTTCATTTCCAGCTGGAAAATAGTATCATTTCAAAATGAATTTTGAGTTAGTTTATATTTTTATTCTATTTTTTTTAGCATCTTTAAAAGAAATAGTTGATTTCATTTCCGTCAAAAGCAAATTATTTTGTGATCCTTATTTTTGTTTCATTTATTTTTTAACCTTTTATTACAGATGCACTGTAACCTTTTGAGCCAAGTAGATGTGTTGTATAAATGTTATTTATAAACTTATAGAGTTAAAGAGTTTATTATATACCACCTGTAACCACATATAATCCTCTTTAAGGTTTTTAAACATAAGCATTTAGATAACTTGGTGTACCACTTAAGGATATATAAGACTTTAACTTATGTGGTCTCTTTGCATTACTCAGGGAGAGGTTGGTGCCCAGGGAGGTCGTGGCCCTGAGGGACCCCAAGGTGCTCGTGGTGAACCTGGTAGCCCTGGCCCTGCTGGTGCTGCTGGACCTGCTGTAAGTGGACCTACATATCTGACAAGCTATACACTTTTTCATGAAGGCTAAATTATATGGATTTTTACACATCTTTTTTATTATAGGGTAACAATGGTGCTGATGGTGCTCCTGGTGCCAAAGGTGGTCCTGTAAGTATGACCTTAGTTGCAGTTAATTTTTACAGGGCCTATTATTATATTAAATTGGGTTTCAGTTACCATGTAACCATATAAAATAAATAATAATAAACTTCCTTTCTTGTTCTACAGGGTGCTCCCGGTATTGCTGGTGCTCCTGGCTTCCCTGGACCTCGTGGCCCTCCTGGACCCTCTGGAGCACCTGGTGCTGCTGGTCCCAAAGGCAACAATGTAAGAATATCTTTATGAATATGCTTGCAAACTTGCCTTTTAATTTAATTTGCTCTTTAAATAAAAATAAGATCTGTTTATTTTTATAAAACAGGGCGAGTCTGGTGCTCCTGGACCTAAGGGAGAGGCTGGTGCCAAGGGAGAGGCTGTAAGTAAATTGACCTGGAACTAAATTTTTTACACACATCATATAATTTAGCAAGCATGTAATTATTGCAACCTGGATAGCTTAGCATTAGCATTTATCGGTTATCCACAAGACAAGGTTCTTATCTTTGTTCTTTGTGCTTATGCAGGGTGTAGCTGGAGTTCAGGGACCTCCTGGACCTGCTGGTGAGGAGGGCAAGAGAGGAGCTCGTGGTGAGCCTGGACCTGCAGGTGCTCGTGGACCCGTTGGAGAGCGTGTATGTACACCACCATCACATGCAACAGCACATATATTTAAGTCTGTATTTGAAGCCTAATTTTTGCAGTTAAGCAATGAAATGAACATAGATGATTGTTGTTAACTGTTAGAAGAAGTGTTAAGATATGCTGTGTCTTAGCAATGTAGAGTTTGCATAAATACATTCCAACAATATACAACAGAACAACAGACCCTCGAGACTAAGGCTGATGCACTTGTTTTCTTTGAATAGGGACCCGCTGGTGGTCGTGGTTTCCCTGGTGCTGATGGTGCTGCAGGCCCCAAGGTAAGTTATAATATTGAAAATATTGATGTATAAATTGTAAAAATTACAATGATCAATATATGTTCCATTACAACAATATTCATCCTGACACAAACTTCTTTTTGTGGTAGGGTGCCCCTGGTGAGCGTGGAGGTGTTGGACCTGTTGGACCTAAGGGATCTACTGGTGAGCCTGGCCGCAATGGAGAGCCTGGTATTCCTGGATCAAAGGTAAGTTTTTCTTTATTCTATATTGCTGAAACTACGAAAATACAATGGTTTATTCCAAAAGTACCGGTAAATGTTTTCATTCAAATATATAGGTGTGTTAGTAGGCACATGCCAAAATAGCACATACTAGTCTTTTTTACTATAGTGGATAAAAAACGTTGGTGTCTTTATAAAAATCCATGCTATTTAATGCTTTATTTTTTGGCTAATCTTTTGTTTTAACATTCTTTTTTTATAGGGTATGACTGGTAGCCCTGGCAGCCCTGGACCTGATGGAAAGTTGGGACCTTCTGTAAGTATCATTTAAAAAAAATATATTTAGTTGATTAATGAAACATTACATATACAACCATATAAGTTGTAAACATAGTACAGCGACTTACAAGGATCCCAACTTGATGGTTATGGTCAGCCATGATACAGAACCCCTGGAGGAATAAAGGGACAAGGACAAAGACCCTAGCTTATGGGCTCACATTGGCAACTTTGGTAGATTTAGGGTTTGAACTCACAACCTTTAGTTTAATCATCCAACACCCTGACCACTGAATTACCACACATAAACAGTTATATTCCTTTGCATTGGCCTTTTAGGTAAGGTCTGTGTCTTGAACACATAAGCTCCAATGAATCATGATTTTGGTGTGATCCAGATTAAAGTCCATACCTGAACCCCAATAAACATGTCAATTCAGAATAAGCTTTTCTCATGGACTTTCGGATTAGAGTCCAAAACTTTACAAAATGTTGCTGCCACTTTGATTAAAGTTTTTCACAAAGCTTAGAAAAGCTTAATTTGTTTCTATTATATTAATATAACCTTATAAAATGATATATGGTTATATATTTGCTTTAAATTTGATTACAACTAAAAACTCCCAAACTTTTCTTTTCTTTTCTAACAATCTTTTGTGTCTTACGAACACATTCTTCTTAGTATTAATGTGTAGTTATTGCAGTCTGGCTTTGTGGGACATTAAATCTTAGATGACTCGCTTACTTGTTTGCTATTATTTTTGTTCTTCCAATGTTTTATGTAATAGCAAAATTATGACAAACATATCTGTTTTTATTATGACAGGGTCCTCCTGGACAAGATGGCCGCCCCGGACCCCCAGGCCCTGTTGGAGCAAGAGGCCAACCTGGTGTGATGGGATTCCCTGGTCCCAAGGGTGCTGCTGTATGTATTTCCTCTTTATCTCTGTTCGTTTATATTGCAGAAAATATGAAATCAATATAAAAAAAACTGACAAAAATATTCCTATTGTGCAGGGTGAGGCTGGCAAATCTGGTGAAAGAGGTCTGATGGGTGCTATTGGTGCTCCTGTAAGTTTCTCACTGAATGAATATGCACACATATGAAAACACTGTTAAACTCAATATTTGTTTGATTTCACGATCTTGTTGCTTTGTATTTATTTAGGGTGCCGCTGGTAAAGATGGTGATGTTGGTGCTCCTGGTGCCCCTGGCCCCGCTGTAAGAATCTTTTACAATGTCCCAGTAACTTACATATTGTCTTTCTCTATACACTGGTACACTAAAACTTAAGCTTTTGAATCTGTGTTTTAGGGTCCTGCTGGTGAGAGAGGTGAGCAGGGAGCAGCTGGTCCACCTGGATTCCAGGTGAGTTCCTTACTAGACATAACATGGCAGTCATGAAAAAGACAGAGCACGCTATTAAGGTTCTTCATTCTCAAATTTCAGCATTCTTAGTGTTTTGCTTTTCCTCCTTTTAATAGGGTCTGCCTGGACCTCAAGGTGCTATTGGTGAGCCTGGTAAGGCTGGTGAGCAGGTAAGCCCTTTGGAAACTATTTGTACATACAACCTGTATCGATTAGACATGATGGACACTATTTTAACAACCAGTTGTCCTGCAGATAATTTACTCAGCAATAACAGAACCAAGCACAGCTATTTTAAGAATTGATCTCTTTTAGCTTATAAATGAGTGTGCATGATAAAGTATTAAAATAATAATTAATATTGTTATATTAGAAGTCCGAGGTTTGATAGAAGCGTAATCATTTGTGTTACAGGGTGTGCCTGGTGAGGCTGGAGCTCCTGGACCTGCTGGCTCCAGAGTACGTATTCAAGGCTTTTAAACTATTTAATTATACATCATTTTTATGTCTGACCAGTAACATGCTCTTTTCTGTCTGTCTAGGGTGACAGAGGATTCCCTGGTGAGCGTGGAGCACCTGGACTTGCTGGTCCTGCTGGCACACGTGGATCTCCTGGTGCAGCTGGTAACGATGGTGCCAAGGTAAGAGCTACATGCTCTAATCATAAACGAAAAAAATGTCCTCTTAAGCTATTAAGTGTAAATGCCAAGGCATACAGCAAATCTGCTTAACCACACTGATAGTTATCGACCAGTACAGCCAAACTCAAAATGAATTCTCCTTTCCTTTCTTGCTCTAGGGTGAGCCTGGTGCAGCTGGTGCCCCCGGTACTCAGGGCAGTCCTGGTCTTCAGGGTATGCCTGGTGAGCGTGGTGCAGCTGGTCTTCCAGGCCTCAAGGGTGACAGAGTGAGTGCCACTGTGTTTTAGTACATTAAAAAAGAACAGGTTCCAAAAGCCTGGCTATTGGCTCTGCTTGAGAATAAATCTCAGCCATTATCCCAATTGTTGGTCTACATTCAAAAACCGGGTTAAATGAGCATTATGGGTAAACATACTTTGTTAGGCCCCTTTACTCTGTTCCCTAAGTATCCACACGACCACCAGAGAGAAATATTTGGGTGGTGGATGATTCACAGCAATACAGTGATATTGATATGATACTGCAAGTGTAATGCATTGACTCAGTATGATCAGACTAATCAGTGCTGTTCTACCTATTAGACATATATATGTTACTGCTCCACACTGTAAAATCAGAGACCGTATTTTATCTGGTCATATTCAAATCCTTCATATGAGCTTGTTGGATGCTGTTTAGATTATGAGGGTCACTGGATATTTGTGTGTGGTCGATTATTCTCAAATCCAACAGTTTTAACAAGAAGTTTAACAATTTAGCAGCATCTCTGAATCTGATACATCCTTACCATGTCAATGTCACTGCAGTCCTCAGAAGTATCCACCATCCTAATAATATCTGCAGTGTGGAGCTCCTATTAGGGTCTTAATTAATGAATAAAAATGTGGTTTAACATAGATTACAAAAAAATGATGGATTACAGCCTGTAGCATTTAAACTATAATGTGCATCCATATTAGGGTAAAGGTGGTTGAATTATGCAGACATTATCCTTTAACCCAACCCTAATTGAGGCAGGGTTCTATGCCCCAAAGTGTTGCAGTTTAGTTTTATAATAGGTAAAGGAACACGGTGAAGATTTGTGTGGGCTAACAACATAAAACTGAACTAACTGCGCGAAAGTTGCTAAAAGCAGAATAAACCCTCCCAGCATTTAATTTATAAACTTTATATTGTTAATATGTTTAAACCAAAGTCATCATAAGATTTGCTTAATTTAAAAGGACAAATTTTACAGCAGGATTAACAATTTTAATTACAGTGTCTCGCTTACCTTAAACAGTGTATACTATTTTAGTTGTTAAATGGCATCATAAGCATCCAGCCAAAAGTATCTATGGTTTTATTTTAATGTTATTAAAAGTGAAGTTCATGTTTTAAATGCAAGCACATGATTAATGCAAAATTATTTTGCTTGCATGCAACATATATAATTACTTTTCATAATTACCCTGCTGTCAATCATTATATTAACTCTGCTGGCAAACACTTAAGAATATTCTACTTTTACATGAAGTTGCACTGAACATGAAGATGTGATGGGGATTTTTACAACATAAATAACATAATAACTTGACACAATTACAATTAAAATTTTAAAATAGAGATCAAACATGTTGCTATTGTTGACAAGTATTACTTAATATTATTTTATAATAGTCAAGCTTAATATTAGTTATAATTATTGTTATCAATGATTTAACATGTTATGAAATATTAAATAGAATCATCATAGCAGTCAGATGTGGTAAAGGTGCATGTTTAACTTGGTGTTTTCTTTTGCACTTAACAGGGTGATCAAGGTGCTAAGGGTGCTGATGGTGTGCCTGGTAAAGATGGAGTCCGTGGTATGACTGGACCTATTGGACCTCCTGGTCCTGCTGGCCCTCAGGGTGACAAGGTTTGTTAAAGCATTCAATTTAAACTACTTTTAGTTTAGTATTTCTTACCAAATAACTTTAAAGCTAACTATTTGTATCTTCAAAGGGAGAGTCTGGTGCTGCTGGCCCTGTTGGACCCGTTGGTGCCCGTGGAGCCCCTGTGAGTAAATTTCTACTTTCCTTAAAAACTCCACCAATGTGACCTTTGCGAAACACTTACCAATTTAATTCAACTATATAGTCAATTTTTCAAAATCTTTTAAAACTTATATAATATTAAAATATGAAATGCTATATCACATAAATTACAGTCCTGTTTATTTCTAGTGATTGTCTATAACTCACCAATTTTTGATTCTAGGGTGAACGTGGTGAGGCTGGTTCTCCTGGCCCTGCTGGATTTGCTGGACCACCTGTAAGTAGAGACATTCTGTATTAACCTAATAAATGCATCTTTTGTTCAGTTCTGCCACAATTTTACTAAATATTTTGGTGATCAATCCATTTAAACTTGTGTAATCCCATTAATTAGGGTGCTGATGGTCAGCCTGGAGCAAAGGGAGAGGCTGGAGACAGTGGTGCTAAAGGTGATGCTGGTGCCCCTGGACCTGCTGGACCTACTGGTGCACCTGGACCACAGGTACAGACAATGCAAAACTGTATTTTGTATATAGCACATAACACGCCTTAACACTATTGTATTTTTTGCTAATCATACAATTCAAAGTTTACAAATGATTGTTTCTGTCACTATACAGGGTCCCGTTGGTTCTACTGGTCCCAAGGGTGCCCGTGGCGCTGCCGGTCCTCCTGTAAGTATCTGTGTTGATTACTTTATATATATATATATATATTAATCCACATTTTTTGTCTTATTATTTTTGGTATTAAATTAGTCCCTGTATCTTTTTTGTTTAGGGTGCAACTGGTTTCCCTGGTGCTGCTGGCAGAGTTGGACCTCCCGGTCCTGCTGTGAGTATAAACTTTTACTCCTGATCAAATAAATCATTAAAACATTTTAAATAAAAACTCTTTTGTCTGATTTAACATTTTACAAATCAAGGTTGTTTTTGTGCACACCAGGGTAATTCTGGCCCTGCTGGAGCCCCCGGACCTGCTGGAAAGGAAGGCCCAAAAGGTCTCCGTGGTGAGACAGGACCTGCAGGTCGCACTGGTGAGATTGGTGCCGCTGGTCCTCCTGGTCCCCCCGGTGAGAAGGGAACTTCTGGTGCCGAGGGTCCTCCTGTGAGTCACTTTAACTGAGTATATGTTTTATTTAGCCTTCCATAACATAAATATAACCTGAAATTAAACTTTTGCTCTAGTTATAATGGAGTAAGTAATTGGCTAGAAACTAGCAACAAACTAGTTTTTTACATTTACTTTGGTATTTCACAGGGCCCTGCTGGTATCCCTGGACCTCAAGGTCTTGCTGGATCTCGTGGTATTGTTGGATTCCCTGGACAGAAAGGAGAGCGTGGTTTCCCTGGTCTCCCAGGACCTTCTGTGAGTATCTTGAAAGAATATTCTGAACCTTTTTGTTTATTAGAAAAGAAGCCTACCATTTACTATAAGGAGGAGATGCACTATAATGACACCAGAATTGGAAAACCTCCTGATCATTTAATTTATGAATTTTATCACTCCCATTGCCACAGGTGTAAAAATTCAAACACCTATAATTTATACCAAATACTGTTCTTACATGGCACATGACATTATCTTAAACTAATATGAAATTACTCGTTAATACAGTGGTACCATGTAGTACGTAAAAATTTACAAAATAAATGTGCCAAGATAATAACCTTTATTGGTTGTCACCTTCTAGGGAGAGGCTGGCAAGCAAGGACCTGGTGGCCCATCTGGTGAGCGTGGACCTTCTGGACCCACTGGACCCCCTGGACTGGCTGGACCCCCTGGCGAGCCTGGACGTGAGGTAGGCACATTAAATAATAAATCTTAAGTTCTTAAAGCTCAGTGACAGTACAGTACAGTGATTTTGCATGAATGTATTTTTTCATTGTGGTAAAACAAAGGTAGCTCAGCTGATGAGCGTTTTGTTTCCTAGGGTACTCCTGGTAATGAGGGTCCTGCTGGCCGTGATGGTGCTGCTGGGCCTAAGGTACATAATCCCAATATACCACAAATAATTGACTAATTAATAATTGAAACTATTTCTAAAAATATCATTTCACAAATACAATTCTACTATAATTAACCAAGTCCTATGATAACATTGTTTAGGGTGACCGTGGTGAGTCTGGTGCTGCTGGTGCTCCTGGCGCTCCTGGACCCTCTGGTGCACCTGGACCCGTTGGACCTGCAGGAAAGACTGGTGACCGTGGAGAGTCTGTGAGTATTTATTCCAGGATGAAAGATGATTAATTATGCAAGTCACTTGAAGATTTGTTTTAAAATGTCCTACATGGTAAAAATGGAAAAAAAAAAAAATGTTTTAATAACTTTTTTTTTTTGCTCTGTGTCGATTTTCTTAGGGTCCAGCTGGCCCCGCTGGTGCTGCTGGTCCCGCTGGTCCCCGTGGTCCTGGAGTAAGTTCACACTACAATTGCTCAATTAAACTCAAAAATAATCAGCAAAATAATTGTAGCCCAGTTGGCAAAATGTGGTATAAAATATAAAGATAAAAAAACACACCATATTTTAAGTCAAAAAAGCCTAAAAAAAGAAACTTTATTGAAACCATACTGCCAATCCAAATCTTAAAAACTTCTTTACTTTTAGTTAGATCAGGAATAATTTATATGTAAGCTTAACAGAATCATGTACGTCAAATTTTTTTTTTGCTCATCTGTTTTTTTTTTTCGTGTAGGGACCTGCTGGACCCCGTGGTGATAAGGGTGAAACTGGAGAGGCTGGAGAAAGAGGCATGAAAGGACACAGAGGATTCACTGGAATGCAGGGACCACCTGGACCCCCTGTAAGCATTGACCAATTGTCAGATGGAAAATGTACTGTAAATTTAGATTTTAAAACTGCATAAATACTATAGTACTTACATGAAACAGTCAATATAAAAGTATGAAAAGTCAGTACATAAAGGCTAAACAGTTTTATTGTACTAAGATTACTGGCTTATCTTTTTCTTTAGGGACCCAGTGGTGAGTCTGGACCCGCTGGAGCTTCTGGACCTGCTGGACCTAGAGTGAGTATTATCTATTACTATTATTATTTTGTTAGCAAGGGACATAATAGTTAAAAAAAAATTAATTAGAATGTTAACTCATTACACTCTTTGAAGTTTAAGTGTAACTCACCTAGACACATGATAAGGGCAAATAATCTACTGGATCAAGTGTTTATATCTCATCCTGGCAATATTGACAGATTAAAATATGGTTGTCTTATACCTTAAAATAGGGACCTGCTGGAGCTGCTGGTTCCTCTGGCAAGGACGGTATGAGTGGACTTCCTGGACCCATTGGCCCCCCTGGACCACGTGGTCGCACTGGTGAAATTGGACCTGCTGTAAGCTGGACTTTTTGTCTGTTTGTTTTGAATGGTTAGGCCTAAAGATAAGACACATTTACACATATGTCCACAAAACTTGTTTGTTTAGGGACCTCCTGGACCTCCCGGTCCCCCTGGACCTCCTGGACCCTCTGGTGGTGGATTTGACATTGGCTTCATTGCTGCACCTCAAGAGAAGGCCCCTGATCCCTTCCGTCACTACCGTGCTGATGATGCCAATGTGATGCGTGACCGTGACCTTGAGGTTGACACCACCTTGAAGTCTCTGAGCCAGCAGATTGAGAGCATCCGCAGCCCTGATGGCACCAAGAAGAACCCTGCACGCACTTGCCGTGACCTGAAGATGTGCCATCCTGACTGGAAGAGTGGTACGTACTGAGCCTATAGAGAAACTCCGGTCTCTACTTTTAAATGCAACAAGCCCAACTAAATGTACTGAAGTACAACCTGCTAAGTGCTATTTTAACATTCATTTAACATAAACAGGTGAGTACTGGATTGACCCTGACCAGGGCTGCAACCAGGACGCCATCAAGGTCTACTGCAACATGGAGACTGGAGAGACCTGCGTCTATCCCACACAGTCCGATATTCCCAAGAAGAACTGGTACACAAGCAAGAACATCAAGGAGAAGAAACACATCTGGTTCGGAGAGGCTATGACTGATGGCACCCAGGTCAGGATTTACCTTGCACTTAATCCAAGGTAGTAACTCAAAATTCTCCTTTTAAGATATTAATCCTGTTTTATATCTTTTTCCACCTTCAGTTCGAATATGGTGGTGAGGGCTCCAAACTCGAGGATGTCAACATCCAACTCACCTTCCTGCGTCTTATGTCCACTGAGGCCTCTCAGAACATCACATATCATTGCAAGAACAGCATTGCCTACATGGACCAGGCCTCAGGCAACCTTAAGAAGGCTCTGCTTCTGCAGGGCTCCAATGAGATTGAGATCAGAGCAGAGGGCAACAGTCGCTTTACATACAGCGTCGCTGAGGACGGTTGCACGGTGAGTACATTTTCAAAATGCACCCCTTTTTGTGACAGTTGAAAAAGATGTATAAAAATTAAATAAAATAAAAATTAACTGTAAAATTATGTTTAAATGTATAATGGATTGAAATCCATATAAAAGTTTAGATTAAGGAACAAAATGCATCAGAAAAGACAGAACTGTAATCTGTACCTAAACTCTTTCTAGTTTCAGAAATTAAATTCTGATAAATGCTACATTTATTATTCATGGTTATATATTGGTCTTTATTCATTGTTTTTTCTTCCATTTTTCCCCCACAGTCACACACTGGGGCATGGGGCAAGACAGTCATTGACTACAAAACAACGAAAACATCTAGGCTGCCCATTATTGACATTGCTCCTATGGACGTTGGTGCATCCGATCAGGAATTTGGCATTGAAGTTGGCCCAGTCTGCTTCATGTAAAAAAGAAATCTGGACTTGAAATTTTTGAGTGTTGTGTGTGTTCTAGCAGTCATCTCTCTAAAATCTTTACTATGCATTAAAAGCCCACTTCGATTTGGCTGTTCAAATGGTCCACTTGCTTAGACCTACACTTCAAAAGACCGTGGTTGTGTGTTATCAAGCTTCTTTTGGGGACCACTATTTTGCCACAACCCACACAAGAGGACACTTTTGAAGACTCATTTGTTTCACTGGCAACAAGAAAATAATATATACTTTAAGAGTGTAAAATCCCCCTGGAGTTTTTTTTTTTAATAACATCACATACAGGTGACTTTTTAACCACTGTGGAAGGACAATGAAAGACAATCCAAATGCTTTGTACCATGTCCAGGTGTTAAATAAATCTGTAAAATGATATATTTAAGTGTCTTTGTGTTCTACCCATCAGAACAGATATTTACCAGGCATGAAACATCATTGTTCCATTTAAAAGTTACAGTAAGAACAAAAGTATGAGACAGGGGTTCAATCGTATTTTGATATCTTATGTCTACCTCAGAACAAAAATTAACATTATTGCTCAGTGTTGACAAACAACCGGTTAGGATTTTACACTAAAGTATGGCAAGCAAGTAACAGCTGCAAACGGTGCTATTTCATGAGGTCCTGTTAGTGGGATGTGTTAAAGTGATTTCTAAAATAATGTAATGTCACAGCCTTGCTCACAGGGCCTTTGGTGCTAAACAAACGACATTTTCTTGCTCACCAGTTGTAACATGCCGACTTTATGTTTCGCGCCAAGCTCTGCAGACCATCTTTGATGACTAAATGCAGAAAGCTTTGATGCATCTTTTAAAGTGTAGAAATAAGCAGGTGGAGTCTTTATTTTGAATTTTCCAACTGCTTGTGACACTTTCTGGTTGTTGTCTTTTGGTTTCTTTACAAAATACAAACTATCCCATAAATGCCCATTCCTCCCCTTTTGTATTGGGATTTTTTTCCTGGTTTTGTTTTTTTGTTTTGTTTTGTTTTTTAAAGAAAAAAATAATAAAGACTATTCAAAACAACAAAGAGAGAAGCATACACACAATTGGGGGGTTAAAACAAGATGATCTGTACCTATTTTGTATATGTATAATAATTTGAGATGTTTTTAATTATTTTGAGTGCTGAAATAAAGCATGTTAAGTGGTCGATCTAATGTTTGTCAGAAGTTGAATCTTGCCTCATCCCTGACTTTCCAGGGGACATGAATGAAGGACACCTCGCACCGTTTAAATAGTTCTGATAGGACGTTTCTGGCCCAGCGATACACTGGCACCCGGTTCTGGGTCTATTTGCCCAGCGCCCGAAACGTTCTCCCCTGGATGGGCATGGGGAACCCCACCGCGACCCTAATAGAGGATAAAGCGGGAGATAATGAATGAATAAATGAATGAATGAAAGGACGTTTCTGAAAAGTTCTTGAAAAGGTTCTCGTACAACTGTACCGTTAACTCGCTGAGTAAATGCTTTAACTCACCCCTCTGTTAAACACACAACGCTGACGAGCTCACTGTTCACAGTAGCCCACGTTGCTGCTGATGGTTTGACAAAGTTATGCTTTTAAATTCATCAGCAAATATTCCAAAACGAGCTTCACTTTTATTCATATCCAAAGCCATCGATGAACTCGACGAAAGAAGACGCTGTCCTCGAGTCAAAGCACCGCGAAAGACTATTCCACATTACAAACTGAAGTTACAACGCTGCTCCTCCGTTCAGTGTTATGAGCTAAAACTCACAGTCCACAGGCAAGAGAAACGTTTTTACACACAGCAGTCGTTTTACTCGAGGGTTTTAGAGCCATGGTGCTAAAAGTGGTCGCAGTGTTGCTTTAAGCTCAGCCGAAAAGTTGTAGTTGGTGAAGGGAAGCTCACCAGCTGAAATCTGGCCTGATACAAGGGAGCCATTGTATGCTGAGGTATGTGTCGGGTTCTGTGAGGGGCTTACCTGAAACTCTACCTTCGGCGATATTGTGATTTCATTTGAAAATTTGCCTTTTTTTTTTATAATACTTGCTACAAAGCACAAAACCGACTTAATATTTTAGCTGATATCTTCCCGAATTTGTCAGCTATCCGAATTGACCAGGCTTCAATAAGTCTAAATTTGTTCTTAATTGTTTGAAGTGGTAGCCTAGCCTAATTTCATTTTTATTTTGTTTTTGTTAAACTAAATATTCAATCGTTTTCAAAATTATTAGGCATTTAAAAAGTTTTCTCATTAAAACCATACACTTATCCCATTCCTAAGTCACAGTCACTTAAGCACACACACACACACACACACACACACACACACACACATATATATAATATATAATTCCCCCCACCCCATAAACAAATGACATCATATTAATATTGTTACATCTATTATTTCTCTTTTAAGCACATACAAAAAAATATGACTGCAGCCAGTTTCTGAAATTCATAAGCACTGATCTGTAGGGACAGAACTAATATTGATACATTTGTTGGACATAACTCCATAGACATGCAGTTAGCCAATACAGCGGCAGCATCAATAGCATGAATGCTATACAACCTTGCAAACAGGATATTTTAAGCATTTTTTAAACAGATGACATGTTTATGCATAACAGCAGTTTTCAAAATTGTAATAAAAGTCAAAAGCAGATCACAAATGTACAAATAACTAAAGTTTTAGAGAAATTGTTGCTATCTGCAAGATTGGTACCACTAAATCTGATCCAATGCACCTTTAAATACAGAAAGGTAGAGGGATAATTTTTCTATAATTAAGCTATGAATTAGCTTATAGCTTGGCTTATAATTAACACGGTCATACGCTTGTATTTGTGCAACAAAAGCTGCGGTCCTTATTATTATTTTTGCTTCATATGATGTGCTAGGTCCAGTCAGATGCAGATCTAACATATTTTATATCGGCATTATGGCATTGTCATGTGCCAAAACACGTGTTCTTATGTGTCATTTTGTCATTTCCTAAAAACAGCTACAGGTCACTTGTTTAAATAAATGTGCTCCATTCTGACAGGCAAATCTGGTCTGAGCAAATATCTTGGATGCATTTAAAAGAAATGAAAAATAACTCTTTTATTCCATCTTACAAATTGGCACAACATAATTCATGAAAATGCTGTGCAGTTACAGTTGAATACTTGACTGTAAAGCTAATATCAAGAAGCTTCTAATAAAATCACTCTGATGCAGCTCAGTAATTAATATTATCAGTACTGTTTTTTTTTGCTTCACTAATGGTTATAGTATTTCAGGGTTTATGCTTAATTGTTGTCATAATAGTGGAAACCTGTACTCAAAATAAATGAACAAGCAATGGATCAGTATCAATTAAATGGACTTGATACTCTGGCCTTTCTGAATGGAATGGTTTACAAAAAGTATGTGCAGTGGGGCTTGATCACGGTCATATTTTGACCAAATAATATAACAAATATTTTAGTAAAACACCAGGGAAATGTGTAAACATCAGATATCAAGCCTTCAAATTCAATACCTCGCCTCAACTACAATGTACTAATGTCTACAATTTCTTACAAGAATATAAGAATTGTGTTCATTTGTCCTTTTTGCATTGTTTTACACATATGTGATGTTTAAGCAATGAGGATTTAATTTAATTCTATTAACATTTAGTAACAAATATTCTTAGGTGACAACAACAAAAGTGTTTTAATGTGTACTTTTCTCCCAAATTCCACAGCATTGAAGAAAAGTGCTTTTTGCTTTAATCAGCTTTTGTCTCATTTACATGTTTCTATGTCCATGTATTCTTAAAGATTTGTAGATTTTTTTTTGTTAAGATAAGATAAGATAAACCTTTATTTGTTCCACAATGGGGAAATTCACATTTCTCAGTAGCAGATACAGAGGAGGGTGAAAAGGTATCCAGTCATTAAAGAGATTTAAACTAGGAAATTTTTTAAATACAGTTAGAAATCTATATATACAAGATAAAAATCTAATTGTCTAATTTTAGTTATTTACAGTCCTACAGGAATGAAATAAATCAAATATTGCGCATATGGTGTCTGATTAAGCGGCAGACAGTCATTACATACAGATGATTGAAATGTATTGCACCATCAATGATACATTTATTGCACAGTTATTTTTAGTTTGGTTTGGAGTGGTTACTGAGAGCAGTGCTGATTGCGCAGTCGAACTGCAGCAGGAATGAAGGACCTACGGTAATGCTCCCTGAAACACTTTGGATCACGTAGCCTGTCACTGAAGGTGCTGCCCAGTGCTGCTAGAGTCTTAAACATGAGGTGGGATTCATTGTCCATAAGAGTTTCTAGCTTGTTTAGCATCCTCTTGTCTCCCACCACCTCCACTGGGTCTAAGCGTTCCCCCAGGACAGAGCTGGCCTTTCTAATTCGTTTGTCCAGCCTGTTCCTGTCTACATTCGTGATGCTGCTGCCCCAGTACACCACTCCATAAAAAATGGCTAATGCCACCACTGTGTCAAAAAAGGTCCTAAAGAGTGGCCCCCTCACCCCAAACGACCTTAGTCTCCTCAGCAGATACAGTCTGCTCTGTCCTTTTTTATAAAGTGCAGTGGTGTTGTCTGACCAGTCCAGTTTTGTGTTAAGGTGAACACCCAGGTACTTATAAGAGTCCACCGTCTCAATGTCCATTCCCTGGATGCGCCTACGAAAATCCACCACCAGCTCCTTAGTTGAAGTTAGATGTGGATTTTTGTATATAGATTTATTTGCTGTATATTTTTTCCTTATTTATTATAGAAAATGTTTTAATGCACGGAGAGTTTTAAGTAGCAAATGATATTTTCAGGAAAAAACACTAACAATTAATCCTAAATCAGACAAATGGCGTCATCTAGTGGTTATTGGTAATCCGCGTCAATAATGAAAATTTTAAACTCCGCTGTAATGAGACTTTTAATCTTATATACAGCTATACTTCTTTGTCTACAGAGCCACTTAACCTTCATTTGCTGTTAACTCTTTTATTATCTATTTTTACTTTTTGCCTCAAACCAAGCGAGTGATCAATTCAGCTACGCTAACTGTTAGGCTGAGCAAATACTGTCCACAAAAAAGTAGTGAAATTGTTGTACAGGTACCAACCTCGGATAAATAGGGAGGGTTGCAACAAGGCCAAATTCCGCTTTGTCCTATATTAGGGTCGCAGGGGGTTCCCCATGCCCATCCAGGGGAGAACGTTTCAGGCGCTGGGCAGATGCACCCAGGACAGGACGCCAATATATCGCTGGGCACACACACACTCACACAGACACACACACATACTGTACACACTCTATATGGGGGAATTTGGACTCATTCTCATGGGGGAACTCATTTGACTTGATCCATGTTTTTGGACTGTGAGAGGAAACCGGAGAACCCAGAGGAAACCCACACGGACACGGGGAGAACATGGAAACTCCACCCAGATGGGGATTCGAACTGGGAATCCCTAGTGCTGAGAGGTGAACGTGCTAACCAATAAGCCACCGTGCCGCCCAATGCAAAGATAGATTCAGTAAATATAAAAATGACAGATGGCTGAATGGACGGCTGGTTAATTAATACAGGCAGCCAAAAGTGTAATAGTTTAAATTGAGGAGAAGGAGAAAAAGGTAAATGTGAAAGCATGGACATTAAATGTAGGCATGATAAATGGTAAAGAATAAGGATTAGTTGTCATAGTAATGAGAAATACTGACATACTGTGCAAAAGACCAAGTCATAGGGAAGCGAGGTTAGAAGGAGAAACAGGTTAGGTTGAAAATAAATTCATTCATTCATTATCTTCCGCTTATCCTCTATTAGGGTCGCGGTGGGGTTCCCCATGCCCATCCAGGGGAGAACGTCTCGGGCGCTGGGCAGATAGACCCAGGACAGGGCGCCAATCCATCGCTGGGCACACACTCACTCACACAGACACAATCTATAGGGGGCAATTTTTTGAGAATTCAATCAACTTGATCCATGTTTTTGGACTGTGGGAGGAAACCGGAGAACCCGGAGGAAACCCACGCAGACACGGGGAGAACATGGAAACTCCACCCAGATGGGGATTCGAACCGGGAATCCCTAGCGCTGAGAGGCGAACGTGCTAACCACAAAGCCACCGTGCCGCCTGAAAATAAATTAATTAATAAAAAATAAAAAAACACTCACTCACACTGACACACTTTATATGGGGCAATTTTTGAGAATTCAATTTACTTCATCCATGTTTTTAGACTGTGGGAGGAAACCGGAGAACCCGGAGGAAACCCACGCAGACACGGGGAGAACATGGAAACTCCACCCAGATGGGGATTTGAACTGGGAATCCCTAGTGCTGAGAGGTGAACGTGCTAACCACTAAGCCACCGTGCCGCCCAATGCAAAGATAGATTCACTAAATATAAAAATGACAGATGGCTGAATGGACGGCTGGTTAATTAATACAGGCAGCCAAAAATGTGGACATTAAATGTAGGCATGATAATTGGTAAAGAATAAGAATTAGTTGTCATAGTAATGAGAAATTCTGACATACTGTGCAAAAGACCAAGTCATAGGGAAGCAAGGTTAGAAGGAGAAACGGGTTAGGTTGAAAATAAATATATATATATATATATATATATATATATATATATATATATATATATATATATATATATANATACAGGCAGCCAAAAATGTGGACATTAAATGTAGGCATGATAATTGGTAAAGAATAAGAATTAGTTGTCATAGTAATGAGAAATTCTGACATACTGTGCAAAAGACCAAGTCATAGGGAAGCAAGGTTAGAAGGAGAAACGGGTTAGGTTGAAAATAAATATATATATATATATATATATATATATATATATATATATATATATATATATATATATATACACACATATATATATACACACATATATATATTTTTTTTTATCAACAAGGGGGGGGATGAAAAGTAGTGTCTGATCGAGTGATGAGACTGAAGTGTTACCGAATGTAATTATTTATTTTTATCATATTTTGCATTCATATATATATATATATATATATGTGTCTTGGACACTCGGGTGAAGAGAGG
>JAFMOD010000163.1:689792-706667 GCA_019802435.1 Corydoras maculifer
TTGACAGACGGATCAGCGCGGGGTCAGCAGTGATGCGGACCCTATACTGGTCTGTTGTGGTAAAGAAGGAGCTGAGCCACAAGGCAAGGCTCTCGATTTACCAGTCAATCTACGTTCCGACCCTCACCTATGGTCATGAGCTTTGGGTAATGACCGAAAGAGCAAGATCGCGAATACAAGCGGCCGAAATGGGTTTTCTCCGCAGGGTGGCTGGGCTCTCTCTTAGAGATAGGGTGAGAAGCTCGGTCATTCCGGAGAGACTCGGAGTGGAGCCGCTACTCCTCCGCATTGAAAGGAGCCAGTTGAGGTGGTTCGGGCATCTGGTAAGGATGCCTCCTGGGCACCTTCCTAGGGAGGTGTTCCAGGCAAGTCCGGCTGGAAGGAGGCCCCGGGGAAGACCCAGGACAAGCTGGAGGGACCTGAACCCCGGACAAGCGGAAGATAATGGATGGATGGATGGATATATATATATATATATATATATATATATATATATATATATATGAATCTCTTTATTATTGTTTACAAGAAACAGAGTATTTAAACGTACTTAAAGTATTCAAACGTAGTTTGAATGTTAAATATCGAATGTAAATTGTATACAATTTGTTTCACTCCCGCTGTTTGCAAAATTGTGGGGATAATTTACATGATTGTAAATTTACAGCCAGTGTAGTATGTAAAGTTAATCACATAAGCTCTAATGTATATTATAAATGTTCTATTTATTTAATCATGCATTTTATTTTAGGCAGTTTTAATTTTTTCTACATGTTTAAACTCATCTGTTAAATAGCAATACAATTTGCAATACTGTGATAAGCTTTTTGATATTTTTTCAGTAATATTTACCCCAGAGGCCAAAATCTGGCATAAAATCCATAGGTCCTGTAGCACAAAGTCAGCATAATCAGATCTTAAGTACAAGTGTTTTAACCCAGGGATACTAATGTCAGTCTTTGAAGTAGGAAATGGGTACATGTGATGAGTTGTGTAAGAGCTAGATGTTGGTGCAAGTTGAAACGGAGGATGTGAAGAATTTGGGTCACCATGGCAGTGAAGTGAATGAGTTGTTGCTATGGGAACTGAATGTGTGATGAGGAAAGTGCTATAGTCTTCAGCTGTTTCCAGCCTCCCATCAGACAGCAACCTTCGAGGAATTTACATTGAAACCATATTGTTACATGCGCTAAAGTACATGCTACATTGTGTTTATGTATGTGTGTATGTAATATATGTACACAATAACACACCTCTGCCATGTAAGTGGCATTGTATTTCTTAAAATGATCCACCACCCAAATAATGCTGTGTGGTGTTAATTTTCTGTGCGTCTTTGCAGGAACTTCTCTCTTCTTCCCTCTTGAGGTCTTACAGTAACACACAGATAATTAACAGAACAAGACAGATGATTATCCCCTCGTTTCATTTCCAAACGGCTGAGACAATCTGTTTCAGCTGTTTATGTTCAGTCATCATCACTGCTCTGTTTTTTAGTGTTTTTTGTGTTTATATGCCCTCAGTTTCTACTATTTGTTTAAGGCTTATTGGGTGTGTTCAATGGTTAGATCTCTATTCCAGTGTGTTATTTGTATTCAGGCTTTTCCAGTCTGATTGCTATATATAGGTCTTTCCAGTGTAATCTGTTAATCTAGAGTTATGTAGCCCTTGGGTTTTCTTCATTGTGTTTATCTCTGTTTAAAATCCCTGATGGACAAAGATCACTACTAAAATCCTACTTGCTTTTTACTTTCAAACAAGCTTCACCAATCACAGTACATTAATGGGAATGTATGACTGCCCAGTGGTGGGTCAGAGACCCATCGATCAATCCCTCTACTTTTGCCAGCTGAGGGCCTGAACAAAACAGAATAAGTACCTACATGTAACTGTGATCTTCTTTATCCTGAACTGTATCCTAATCTTGGTCTTTATTTCCACACAATAAGAACGAAAAACACATAAAACAGATTTAAATATACATCGTTTTATGTTTAAAAGTTTGCAAAATGTGTATTACTTAATATTCTTCAGTATCCCTTGTAAATATTTGTAAGCATTTCCTTAACATTCATTAAAGTTTATTGATTGTAATTGTTATTGTAACAATGGATTCACTCTGAAGGGAGGATCATGGTCATATTTCCAGTTAAATTGGGCGAAGGCTTTTTAGGAATCTGTAAATGTATTTATTAAAAATAAATAAATTAATTAAATAAAAATATATAAATAAAAAGAACTAAACTATTTATCCTGACGTTAGACGCTGTAGCTACTGTGTATTGATTGTGAGAGCGTTGTGGCAGTTATTCAAATGAACCGCTTGATGTCACTCTTCTCCACGAACATTGCAAGATTTGCCCCTCAAGCCAGAAATTTAAGCTTAATGACCATAACCATAGGAAGATTTCAATCTAGCATTTACATTTAGTATTTACAAGTATCCATATGTAAATTAATCCTTATTATTAATGACCTACATTAATTCATAGTGACTATTTAGAAGTTTCCATGTTACATGATGGCATGATTCTTTTGCATTAAAGTTTGTCATCAATACACTATTTATTATATTAAATATATTTTTACTTTGTCCTACATTTATTTCTATTCAAGAGTATTTTACAGTATATTACACTTAAATTGTTTTAAAATGTCATCATTGTGATGGACTAATCTTGAAAGTGAATGAATCTCTATCTGAAATTATTTAAACATTGATATTAGAAACCTGTTGTTTAAAAACATAACATATCAGCTGTCATATTTGTAAGCTGTTTTCAAATGATTATCTTTCACCTAGAGTGTTTAGGCATTTTGCCTTTAAATTCTGACCCTACAGAAATATTTTGTTCTTTATATTTTAATACTAATATATATAAATTATTTTTAAAGATCACAGTCCTGACAGATTTAGCACTGAAATAAAGTAAATTTCAAGAGTTTTTTTTTTTTTTGCAATACTTTCAATAAAAGATATTTAGTCAACGGTTTACACCCTAATGAGCTGCATAAAAGAAACAATAAAAAAAAAAAACTACTGCGTAAGTAAACCTTTCAAGAAACCACATGCTTCTCTTGCCAGTGCCAACTAGGTTAAATTTTGAAAATTATTGAATAACAAAATGCATGAGATTTATTTATTATTTAATATCTTGGTGCCTTTAGTGATTTATTACACTGAACAGAATTGTCATTTTGCTGCTTAAAGTTTTCACTACTTAGTCATTTAACTAGATCTTGAAGCGTATTCACTAAAAGCTTTAAGTTACTATTTGTTAATACGGTATATCCAGTCAACTGACAAGGAAATGGTTGAAAACTCCCAACAAATCAATTATGGTGTTTCTACTATTATTAAGGTTAGTTGTCAGTGGCATCAAAAATGTGACATTCTTATTATAGTCATGTTTCAGTACTCAGAAATTCAGTTTCAGAAATGAGAATTTTTTACGTTCTTTCTGTTCAACATAACAATATCTAAAACTCAAATATTTTCTGCTGTGACATACAAGTACAAAAGTGATATTATTCTCATATAGTTTACATATAATGTGCATGTCTGACTGTGCTTAATATTATGCATATGGTAACTAAATACTAGAAGTATTTTATATTTTAATCAGTGAGGATCAATGATGCAGTGATGTTCAGTAACCATTTAAATAGCTAAATTCCACTAATTCACATATTCAACTTTAACATGTTTTCCCCAATGAATATAAAGGACCAGGCACATAAATAAAGCACATTTCAGTTATTAGTTTGTATATTTAGTATTGAAAAATACGTTTACTGTTTCTGCAGGCTTTTTGATGCATTTATTGCTTAATGTTTTACATCTATTACCAAAAGGCCAATCATGTTTGTAGCATGTACTATATTACGCAAATTATTGATGTGTTATCATATGTTTCATCAACTAGAAATACACTATATGGGTATTATACTATAGAGTTTTATACTTGTCTCTGGGACTTGATGCCTATTTAATCAGAAAAGCATTTGTGAGGTCAGGGAATGTTGTTAAATATGAAAACCTAACCTAATTGTCCTTTTATAGTTTATTTGACAACGTTTTATGTCAGGGCTCGGTTAGTTATTTTACACCAAACTCTTTTTAAACCATGCCTGGATTTTTGCATTATGCATTGGGTCACTGTAAATTGGATGCATTCAAGTGCTTATTTTTTTCCAGCTGTGAAATCACTATTAAAGAGGTTTTTTTTTTGTTAATTTATTGTGATTTGATTTTATATTTCAACATTCTTTATTGTTTAAATTCCCTACAAGTGAGTTTACATTTACACTTAACCATGATTCATATTTAAAGGACACCTCTATTGCATGAACATATAGGCATCCAGTTGTCATTGCAAATTCCTTAAGGCTTATCAACTGTGTTTAATCAGGATGAGCAGCAAAAAAAGACTTTGTCTGGGTCACATCTGACCCTGATGTGCCAAAAGATGTTTGGGTCAGAAACTGTCTGTGATTTAAATGTTATGTTTGTTAGCACTGTCGCCTACGTCCATAATTTTAAGTGCTGTCTGTTTTTACAACAGTTGCAAAACTTGCTAATTCTACAAACTCAAAATAGCAATTTCCTTCCTTTAAGTTTCCTTTTTGAGGTGGGCAGAATAATTGCCTGGCGCAAAAGCCTGCACTCATACAAGCACTTTCTGGGGCATGATGCTAAATTACCCTTATTGCATCTGGTGATGAAATCATGGGTGTCTTTTTTTAAATCCCCTATCAAAAACTTGTACTTTACACACTACTAAGCACTTTAATATTGACACTGTCGACAATTTAAATACAAATATATATTCACACATGCCTTTTCCATTTTATTATTTATGAACAATTTTGTTCCTGCACTGACCTCATCTGGAATAGGTTCAAGTTGCATTACAGCAAAAAATATATATTTTTACTATTTCATGTCTTTTGTTTTATTATTAGTATGTGCCTGCTACTGGTTGTCAAATTTTCTTTGGGATTGATAAAGTATACTAATACTGTAGTTTTGAATAATACAACAATAAGTTTACTTAAAGTTTAACTAAATGTTGTAAGTCGCTTTGGATAAAAGCGTCTGCTAAATGTAAATGTTTTACTAATGTATTAACAGGTAGTTCTTTCTATTTTGTAAACGCATTAGTATTCAATTTTTTAATATAAATTTTTATTTTAATTTATCAGATTTAGGGCGGGACGTTGGCTTAGTGGTTAGCACGTTCGCCTCTCAGCGCTAGGGATTCCCGGTTCGAATCCCCATCTGGGTGGAGTTTCCATGTTCTCCCCGTGTCTGCATGGGTTTCCTCCGGGTTCTCCGGTTTCCTCCCACAGTCCAAAAACATGGAACAAGTTAATTGAATTCTCAAAATTGCCCCTATAGTGCGTGTCTGTGTGAGTGAGTGTGTGCCCAGCGATGGATTGGCGCCCTGTCCTGGGTCTATCTGCCCAGCGCCCGAGATGTTCTCCCCTGGATGGGCATGGGGAACCCCCCCCGCGACCCTAATAGAGGATAAGCGGAAGATAATGAATGAATGAATGAATGAATTTATCAGATTTAATGAGACAGATACATAAAGCCAACTAAATTGGAAAAATATTACATTTGTTTATGCTTTTATAGAGGAAGATAATCAAGTATTTCATATCTGGTGTATTTGTGCCATTACAGTCACATCTTATTTGTCCCCCGATTTATTTAAAGAACTTAAAGATCTATCAAAGACTAAAGTGGGAAACCTGGCTTTCATGCTACAGCTGGTGAGGGCAACATGGGGTGTGGTGTTTTCATAGTTTTTACAGTTTACATCTGTTTATTTTTGTGTTGAATGCATACACTCTTTAAAGTTAACTTTTTTGTGCCTGCACAGTTGTGAAAGTTGTGCATTGGTTATGGCTTAATTTGTAAGTTTCACATGCTTCCCAGGTATCATTGGTATACATGATGTGCACTGGGGTATTTTTTAAATGCTTTTATTATGAATATTTAATTAACCATTCAAACTGTTTTTTTCTCTCTTGTGGTTTTCTCTCTCATTTGGCTGGGTCTGGCATTCCCATTTTTTTCCAGCATGCTTTGCCCTGTAACAGTTTATTTCTATGGAGAGTTAAGAGCTCATTGCAGGATGGGTAGGAAGTGAAGACTACAGTGCACTGAATGGGGTAAATGAAGAGGAGAGTGGAAGCAGTGTGACGAAGCAGTACAACGGAAAGGTGGAGCAATGTCCATGGTGAAGCAAGGTGGAGGAGTTATGTAGCAAGGAGGCCGAATGACTTCCCAAGCAGAGATTAGAGCCAGAGTGATATCTTCAGTGGAGCGGGCTAGAACCCAACAACCTCGGTTGAAGTGGACTCCAATGCACAGATTGGAAAAAGGTAGGATCCATGGAACATCACTTAGGTGGTGAAGGTGAGGTTAAAATAAAAAAGAGGAAGAAACCGCACAGTGTTTCAGTATTAAGGTTTTTATTCTGTTACGTACTGCCGCCGCTGCGGTATAAGGAGAGCTCCAATTACCCAGGTGGGAATGTGGGAGTGGAAGGTGGGTTCTGGTGCAAGAAACAACAAATGCAGAACAACTGTAACAAAACATAACATGCACTAACATCAAATGCCAAGCACTAAATGAAAACCCAACAAGTGAGGGAAAAAGGAGGCATTTAAATTAAAGTAAAGTGGGATGGAAAACACAGGAGGCCAGAATTAAAAATAATAATGACAATTAACAAAACCAAGTAATACAATAAAATAATGGCAGAAAAACCAACAGCAGTCCAGTTAGGAATGCAAAATGCCCACAATATTATGGCAAACTGCTTTTGGGTATTCTATAAATATATATATAAAAAAACTTTTGTCACATGAAATATAACTGGATAATGATGATAAATGTACTGTATGCATAAAAACTACTATACACCACCTATTGAAAAGATGTACATAAAAGTCCTGATATAAAAGGCCTCAAAAAAGTCTCACGTAACTCAAAATGAGTCAAAATTTTGTAACAAGACATGAGTGAATGGTGAAGTAAAACCAACACTACTGCTATCATTGCACAGACTGCAAGAATGTTACATTTTACACTCAAAATATAGACTGTGGCTTCAGTAACAATAACACATACTTTTCCATCGAACCATCCATCATTGAATCAATGTCTAGATGTAACTATCTGTCCATTATTCCATTCCATCATTCCATAACGACCAGCCGTCCATTCAGCCATCTGTCATTTTTATATTTAGTGAATCTATCTTTGCATTGGACGGCACGGTGGCTTAGTGTTTAGCACGTTCTCCTCTCAGCACTAAGGATTCCCGGTTCAAATTCCCATCTGGGTGGAGATTCCATGCTCTCCCCGTGTCTGCGTGGGTTTCCTCTGGGTTCTCCGGTTTCCTCCCACAGCCCAAAAACATGGAGAAAGTCAATTGAATTCTCAAAAATTGCCCCATATAGAGTGTGTTTGTGTGAGTGAGTGAGTGTGTGCCCAGCGATAGATTGGCACCCTGACCTGGGTCTGCCCAGCGCCCGAGACGTTCTCCCCTGGATGGGCATAGGGAACCCCACCGCGACCCTACTAGAGGATAAAGCGGGAGATAATGAATGCAAAAATTTATCTTTGCATTGATCTGTTTCTCCATCTCTTATTTTATCCAACCATTGCTTCTAGCATTTAACATTCATCTCCACAAACAGATCCACAAACCATCCCTTCGCCTCTTCCTCAGTTCTTCTATTTGGAAGATGTTTTCTCCGTGTAGCTTGCTATCTATTGAATATGATCTTGTGAACAAACACTACAGCTAGATGTTTAAAGGCCACAGGAGGAGGAACAGCTTAGCAGAGGGAGGCAGAGATGGAGCCGTGCGCGCAGGGGGAGGAGGAAGATGAGGAGGAGGGGCCGTTAGTGTGTGTGTGTGTGTGTGTGTGTGTGCGAGAGAGAGAGAGAGAGAGAGGGGCCGCGTCACTGCTGTAGGCTCGCGGGGAAGCGGACAGGCTGAATACGGCTCGCCGACACAATGGACTCTCCAAAGGACCGAGTTTAACGCCGCGCACCTTCTATGAAAACAAGAAGCAAGGTCAGATCACATAGCCATTTTGGAGCCGAACCGCTTTCCCGTTGTCTTCGCGTTTTCTACGTTGAATTCAGAACGAGAACCGTTATTCTACGGGCTAGAAGATGCAGGAAGCGACGTAAGCGAGACAAAGGCTGCGTGCAGAATGCTTTAGGTAGCGCGTTGTCAGCGCGCTGGTGCGTGGTGTGCAGCGGCGGCTGTAGCGTTTGGGACGCAGTCATTCTGACATGCATTCAGTGCGGCAGGATTGCGGTTTGGGATGAAGCCTATGCATCGGGCAGAGGGAAAGGGAGGGGAGGGCAGGGAGTGAGGGAGGGGGGGAGTGTGGCCTCCCGCTCCGCAGGGTCCTACTGTCTGTTTTGACAGGCTTACCGATTTCTGACACACGCCTCGATTTGGCGTGCATCACTAACATTACGTTCAGCAATGGAACGAACAATAGCACCCTTGCATGTTCTCTTTTAACGAAATAAGACCTTTATCGATTCAATGGCATCGGTCACGCACGGGGTTTTGAACAAAGCCTGCCACACCATGCCCGGCTCTACCCGGGAGCACATTAGACATTTTCTTTTGTAAAGTCGCTCGCTGGATAAGCTTCTTCCAAATCTGTTAATACGAGCTCGAACACTTTCAAAGGGCGCTTCTGTTCTTGCACCCTGTCGTGATAAGTTGTAGTCCATACGCATTTGGAACTCCCTAGAACACAGGGTCCCGTTTAAGCTACAAATATAACATTAAACATATATTTCAGTTGAAAGCTCGTATTTTAATGTCATGCAACCGCTCAAAGTTGACTAGGCCCTCAGTGATGATGCCAGACCATAGATCGATACATAAATATGGGCCAAAATGGTGGGTGGGTTTACAATTGCTGACTAAAGGAAGGGTTAGTCAAGCACAGTATGCCTTGGTGTGTACGTTTACTATTATATGGTAATGTTAAATATAACAAGTGAAAAGGAAAATGAAACTCATAAGGAGATGTTGGTGCAATTTCTTGTGGCCCTTTCATCATATAACACATTCAGTGTTAAGAGGTTCAGTTATAAACCTAATAAAACCATGATAAACCTGCAGCATACAAATATATTTTACCATGTAGTTTATATTGTATGCTTTTAGCTCTTTGAAAAAAGTTTGGGAAGGAAATGTTTAAATTAAAACATGAGAAGTAAAGACCTGATTTGTTGGTTTTGATGTTGAGGAACGTTGTGCAAGCAGAGCCATTGTATCGATCACAACCACCCTCACGATGAGTCCTAAAGTCAGGCCTTCTGATCCGGCATAACCCCAGACTTCAGTCATGGAAAGGAATCATTTTTTTTAGCTGAATGTCAATATTTTGTAAGTAGACTATTAAGAAGATTGAAACCTTGTTACAAGATTGAAACCTTGTAGCTACAAGGTGGAGAACTTTGAAAGGATGTTCAAAAATTTGCAGTAGATCTAGGAAATTCACGTCGATAAGTTCTTTAGGTATGAACATTTTGTCTGCTAAATAGTGTAAATTGGACAAATCAAACATTTTAGTGTAGGATTATTTACTATTATTTACTAGATAATTGGGATTATTCATTTAATGTTTGATTTACTAGGCAAAAATAAAATAATGGTGGAAAAGCTGAATCAAACGTGCACTGTGATGATTAAAGTTAATTTATTAAACATACATGTAATGTAAAAAAAAAAAGCGGTTTGTCTGCATATTATTTCAAAATAACTGTTAAAATTAATAAAATTAAATGAAAATCATAACAAATGACCAGGCAATGCAAATGTCACTTACAATAAGTTATCATATTTCACATGTGTTTAAAAACATGATGGATGTTGTGAGAAGACAATAAGCCAAAGGTCTGATGAACATTATTATCAAATTAGCAACCGTTATTAAACTTCATTTCTAGGTTGGCAAAAATCATTTTGTTTGGTAAATTTTAAATACAATACAAATGTGGATGAGAATGAATTGTAAGAAGACAAGTATGTAATAATTGTGATAGAACTATTTAGGCAGATAAAAAGCTACTAAAGATGTTTGCTACTTTATGTATTTTCTTCAGTTATTACATAGTGTTGATTGATTGCTAGAGTTTTTCTTTTGCTTTTTGTTTGAGGTGGCTCCAATCATTGATGTTTTACCTTTAGGTCATAAGGCAGGGGGCTATGCCATTTCAGCTCCTTTTCGCTGCCACTTGATTAACCATGATGAAGACCGAACCACCATCCACAGCCAGTGCCGCCACCAGCAATCCTCTTGGAGTTCGGAGTGCATCACCACACAGAAACGCATATGAGGCAGGAATTCAAGCACTCAAACCTGTCAAAGATCACGAAACAGCCAATGGCGAAGATGGGAAGGAGGGGAAGACCCGTGCGTTGGGCCGAGGCCGTAGGTATGGCTCCAATGTCCATCGCATCAAAAACATGTTCATGCAGATGGGCTCACCAGGGGATGAAGAGGATCCCTCAAAGATGAAAGACCAAACAGTAAGGCTCTCCCTGCCAAGGGCCAGCAGTCTAAATGAAAATGTAGACCACAGTGCTCTGCTTAAACTTGGTGGCACTGTCTCAGAACGTGTTAGCCGTTTTGATGGGAAAACAGATGGAATTGGAGTTCATGGATCTTCAGGTTCATCTAAGCTGCAGGAAACGCGCAAGATATTTGAGCAGCGCCACCTGCAGGAGAAGCAAGCTGCCACAAACCGCATCCTGCTGAAAAAGGAGCGTGCTGCGGGCTTTCAGGACAGCCGACTGGATGTAGTTGTGCGGTTCAATGGCAGCACGGAAGCTCTGGACAGACTGGATTCAGAAGGTGGGCCAGTTGAAGCTGTTTCACCCACTGTTAGCCAGCTAAGTGCAGTGTTTGAAAAGGCAGAACTACGCAACAATCTCTATAGACCATCCTCAACCTCAATGCTGGTGTCACGGCCCAAAGTTGTCCCGAAAAAAGTGCGACCGTTTTCTCAACCAAGAAGTCAAGATAACGAAGCGCAGGCCAAGGAGCAAGACGCTGCCACTGAAAGCCCCAGAAGAATGGGGTCCCAATGCAGCAACAAGTCCTCAAAGGATATGGCATCCATGTCTTCTGCAGAATCAGGGAATGAGCCAAGGGAACCCCAGGAATCTGTAGGTACCAGTACAGCAAAAGACTCCAAACCAGGAGAGCATGATGGTGCTGACGCGACTGAAGCAGGCAGCAGACTAGTACATGCAGAGGTTCACGCTTCACTTGAGAATGGAGAGGTGGAAAACAGCTACAAGGACCATGATGAGAGCAGGTTAGCCCAAGGAGACGCCTGCTCTCAAGATGAGGAAGCAGGCGAGGACGAGCCCCTTAGGGAGGATTACTCTGAAGCCGACCTGGTAGACATTAGTGCTTACAGTGGTATAGGTGAGGACTCTGGTGGAAGTCAGCTGGATGAGGATGAAGAGGTAGAAGAGGATGAAGCATATGAACCAGAATCCAGCTGCACTGAGATCACTGGACTTCCTGTTGAAGACGACCCGCCAGCCAGCCGGAAAATCTGCTTCAGCACTGGTCCCATAAAAGTAAGTACCCTAAATTGATTCAAAGCCAAGTAATGTAATGATGATCGTTTATTTACATGGTCTCTTACACCAAAAGCAGTGGAATTACACAGTAACACCACTTTAAGTGGAGGACAGTAAATAGATACATTTTCTTAAGTACAGTACATACCTTAACTTTGAATTGCTTGTATTTTATGTGAATATGTCTAATAATATTAATAATAATACATTTTATTTGAAAGCGCCTTTCAGAACACCCAAGGACGCTGTACAAAGCATACATATTAAAAACATTTACATTTGACATTTAAAAATATTCATGTGGAAAAGAATGTAGAATGAAATAAATTAGTCTAATTAATCATAAGTTTGTACTTTAATTGCTGTATTTAAGCAGGAAACATCATATTTTCTACTCCACCACATTTATTTGACCACTTTCTCTGATCTGTTAGCACATTTTCGCTTCCAGGTCATGTAATCAGGCCACATTTCAGGTGTTTCACAGCTTCATCAATGATTGTATCATACTCAGACACAATGAGGACTAAAGACAGGATTTTTCAGACCCAAATATATATTTGATTAAAGTTAAGTTTTTTATAGGCTGGCTGGTGAAACTGCAGACACTAAGAACCATCTGGATATTTTTAGTGTGTGCGCTCTGTTGCTGAGGCTATCGGTCTCCCTCTGTTTTAAGCCTTAAGGCTCAATAAATCCCTCTACAGACACACAAACAATTAACACTGAAAAGCCCCAGATGCGATCAATTATCTCACCTACTTTTGGCTCAGCCACTCATTCAGAAATTGTGGGTCCACTGTCATAGTTTAATTTCTTGCTATGCCATAAATGTTACATATGCATATTATCTTTTCCAAGGTAGAAATTTGTGTGAAAGTCTAAAGACTATAACAGATATGTATTAGAAATCCAGTCACTGTATAAAAGTTAGGACTATCTCCTCTACCAGCAGCCGTGCTGGTTATGCACTGATGCTTTTGTATTAAACACAGAATCATGTTGTTTATAATAATATTATATTTAGGGATCAAATAAGAACTGCTTGAAAATCAGGTTTCAGCTGCATGTGCTTTACTTCAGTAGTACTTTTTTCTGTTAGATATAGAACTCAACGTTAATGACGTGATTCTTTTACATCATTTACCATTACAACAGCAATTTTATTTTCAAATCTGAGACTGTTACCACGGAAATGCACCTCTTCACTTGGTTTCATCAAATTAGAAATCATTTAAGAGACATTGTGTAAGGTTGTGACTCATCCGTAATGTTTAATAAGCTTAAATGCTAGCCTAACAAATGTTATGCATATTTTAATGAACTTATGAACTCTTTGTGATTAGTGAGGATTTAAAGAGGTCTTTTACTTTTATAGCTATTTTTATGTGATGATTGCAATGAATAGTTAACAATTAATTTGGCATCCACATGGTTACAGATTTTTGATACTTCTGTTGATGATGCATTTACCTTTTTAGTAGTCTAATTTTGAGTTAAAACATTCTTTTTCTTCCACAATACATATGCACATAACAATGACACATAACAACTGACACATAGCAATGAAGTATGATTGTTAGTGACTCCTTCATAGTGAGCGTCAAACTTTACCTACAATATAAACTGGGTAATTGCAAGCACTACCAAAATATTGCAAGTATTGTATGTAAAGAAGTTGTAAGCTCCTATGTTCTTTTAAGCTCATACTCTCATTTTTTTTTAAAATATGCTTGAAATGTATCTCCAACGTGTTTTTTTATGAGTACCCAGGTTGGATTTTAACTGATACAAAAACCTTTAACTTCTCATACCAGTTTTTCATGTTCTATTTTCATTTCCCTTTTCTACTGTCAAAACATACATGGTTCTTTTGCAATAACTGTTTGCCTTTAGGGTTTCAATGTAATATTTTTCATTCACAATGAATTTGTAAATATGCACTGGTTAAAAAATACTGATGATAAAAATGGATATATCAAAGATACTATTTCAAACAGACACCGCACAGCCCTTTTTAATTTCGTCCATAATGTCATTCTTTTGTCAGTCCAGTTGAGTTTTTGCTTATATTGTTATTACATATTTTATCTGTCACAACTGAGTCAGATATATATTTATTTATTATTTTGGAATGCTTGCTTTTCCTACATTATTATGTTTGCCAGTTTCTAATATTATTAGAAATACAGACATTAACACTTTGGTTAATCTGTAGGAGCTTCTATCATGATATGGCTGTCTCTCTATGTGAGCTATCTTCATTGTGACAGTAAAGTCACGAAATGCCAGTACATATCACACAAGTGACTGCACTTATGCCAGACAGTACTGCACCACTTAACACAAACAGCCGACAAAATGCAGTGAAGAAGGAGTTTGAATCGCGATGCCTGGTTAAACTCATTTTAACAAATGCTTTATGTGAATGCAGTTTTCTTTTCTAAAAAAAGATCTGATGCTAGTCTGGTACTTTCATATCCTGTGTCTACGTATGTGTAGCAATCGATACCATGGGCATGACAGTGGTCGTTTTACAGATTACAAAAGCCAATGTAATGGTTGCTGCATGTAGCATTCTGCAACCATGTGCTTCTAAACCAGAGTAGCCATCCAAACACATGACCAGACAGCAAGCTTTATATATAGCTATAGCTTATATATATATATATATATATATATATATACATATATATGTGTATATATATATATATATATATATATATATATATATATATATATATATATATATATATATATATATATATATATATATATAGATATAAGTTCAGATAATATTATATGTTAGGTTCTGTTTGATAGTTTGATTAAGCGGCAGTTGAATCATGGGATAAAACAGTGTGCTGTGTATGCTTACTTCAAAATGGCTTCCGATTCAGTGAAGTGATAAAGTGATCTATTTGGCCTACTGTGCTTGCACACAGAGGAATTTGTCCTCCACATTTAACCCATCCGTGCAGTAAAATACACATACACACACTACTGTGGAGCTGTGGGCAGACTTTTATACAGCTCCCGGGGAGCAATTGTAGTTAGGTGTTTTGCCCAAGTGCACTTCAGCTATAGTACTTGATGGGACTGGGAATTGAACCAGGGAATTCCGGGTCACAAGGCTGGTTGCTCAACCACAAGCCTACAACTGCTCTAGTAGGTCATACTAGGGATTTTTCACCTACTTTTTGATTATTTATGTATTCGGACATCTATTCTTGCCTATAGCTTTTGCCTGCTATGTAGTAGGCAGTAGGTGATTTCGGACGCAGCCAACATATTTAAATTCTTGTAAAACACGCTTGGCTATAGGATGAATATATGCAATGTTCAAATCTGTGAATCACAGTTTACTTGCTAGAATTAACAATTATTCACACTGTTGAAATTCATGTAGCACACTGCATTGTAAGCTTAATGATATAAATTGTTTAAATCTGTGAATGCTCTGTAATCTGTGAAAATTTCATCTGTTTAAAGCATCGTGCATTATTTTTTATGATTCTTATGATTTCTTATGATTTTCACATGCAATCAAAATTAGTCTTGCAACCAACCCAATAATAACAACAGGCAAATATTGTTCTGTCTAGGTGCCCCAGTCTAATGGACATTTTTAAAGCAAAACTTTGTTCATTTATCAGGAAATGGAATGTATTACTAATCCTTGTTTTTAATCAAACTAAAACATAAGCTTTTCAATTTATTGTTTATTTTATTTTTGAAATTGTAAATATGTAAATCACTACAAAATATAGTTATTGTAGAATTTGAAAAAAAATGTTTGTGGGTGCAATTTTTTGACTTTTTGACACAACACTCACTTAACTGGTTTCTTGTACATCTGATACATAAAATTTATAACATTTAACATTATAACATTTTATAACAAGGTTCTCAAAGGCTATTTGACTCAGTAAAATATCAGCAGTTCCAGTGGCATCTAATTGCACTTGTTTAAACATTTGGCTTGAATTGCAAACCTTTTAATAATAAAAACTAACTTTTTCACTGCAAAACTGAAGTTTGTACCAGTGGCATAACATTGGTTATTATATTTATGCAGTTATTTTTGACTTAGTTTAATTACAAAGGCTGCATTATAACCTCACCATTCAGGTCAATGTTGATAGGTTAAACTATCTCAATAATGCAATTGACTCTTAGAAAGTAGATATGTTCTTGTAATTAAAATTTCAAAGAATACAAAGTACAACATTAGTCATGATTACTGTACCCAACATAACCAGCACTGCAATGAAATTCTTTAACTGAAGTCGAAACCGAACGAATGAAATTTAAGCCGCACACTAAACATTTTAACATCCTATGATCATATTGAAAATTTGTTTGGTGTTCTGTAAGACAGAAATAGATGAGAAAATGTTGCAGTTACTAAAAAAAACTCAAATCTGTTTAATTTTTTCCACTACTTTGTTAACAAGGTGATTAATTAAATTGTAAGACCTTAAAAGGTACTTAAAAGTCCAAAATTTTAGCAGATGCATTACATTTCGCAATAAACATAATTATTTTTTATATGTTTAAAATATTGAATTTTTAAATGTTTAAGCAAGAAAGTTTGCATCCCTCTTGTGTTCACCTTATGTCCTCAATGGTGGATTCATCCTCCTTAAGTGGCTAGTGTTTAACATGTAGATCCAGATTTACATGTTTCAAACATGGTGATTTCAGATACAAAGAGCTCAGCTATGTGACAGAGTTAAAGTTGAACTTGGGCACATTAGGTGTGAAGCAATGTGATGATTACAAATGAGAACAGAGCATGGTTTCACGTGCTTCATCTTCACCATGGTGAAACAGTGTGTCTCTCTGTGTTATTTCCAGATATCTGTTCTAGTTACAGGATATGTGCTTCGGTTTGTTTTTTTTTACTATAGATGAAAAAGAAACTCAAATTTGTACATCACTGTTTAATTGTTTAATGCACACAGATAGCACTGGAGATTGCAAAAAAGTTAAAATGTCTTTTGTCAGACATTGATGCATTATGCAAGGGATGTCATGTCTAAATAGTAATTTAGAATGAACATACAGTTTTATTTAATTACTTTCATTTTTAGCTAGAAAACCATTTAATTTGTTTAACAACTGGGTAGGAAGTTCTTTTTTTGTATTTGCCTTGTTGTTACTGCCCGTCAAGTGTATGATACGGTTGTGCCATTTTCACTGCATCAGTGATTTTACG
>JAFMOD010000163.1:715623-735545 GCA_019802435.1 Corydoras maculifer
CTAATGTTCACCTTCTTTCCATTGCCGTACAGCTCACATATGCCGAGTTTGATAAAATCTGATAAATGTGAGCATTAGTGCAGCTATGAGAAGGTTATGGAATCAAAAAGGAGGTTGGTTATGGAATCAAAAAGGTATGTTTCAGTAACCTGCTGTAGGTTTCCGTTTCCATTTACATTTGGTCATTTAGCAGACGCTTTTATCCAATGTGACTTACAAGGTGAGCACAGGGTTAATCACAGCATCCCTGGAGCAATAAGGGTTAAGGGCCTTGCTCAAGGACCCACATTGGTAACTTCACTGGACCTGGGATTTAAACCCCCTGATAGCCCTAATCACTGAGCTTCCGTGCCCTGTGTTAATGCGTCAACTAAAAAAAATATAGAAAATTAGTTTCTCTTCCTCTCCAAAAATAGTACAAAAAAGTAGAAAACTCAATATAGAGTAAACCTAATATGGAATAGGAGCGGAGTGAAAAGTAAAGTGATAAAGTGATCGGTTTTGTCTCCAGTGCTTACACACAGAGTAAAATGTCCTCCACATTTAACCCATCCATGCAGTGAAACACACACATGTACACACACTGAGTGAAGTGAGCATACATGCCCAGAGCATCAACGCTGTACACTGCGTAGAGAGAGCAATTGGGGTTAGGTGCCTTTCACAAGGGCACTTCAGCCATAGTACTTGGTGGGACCGGGGACCTACAGGTCACAAGGCTGGTTCCTTAACCACAAGCCTACAAATATGGTACAGTTATTACTATTTCTCCATTTTTAAATCAGTGGGCTGTTATGCTTTATTTTTGCTATCTCTTTGGTAACTCACAAAAGTTGTGAAATTCAACTAAAAGAAAATGTATTAATCATAGATAAAAATATACATAAATATATACATTATTTTCCTTTTTTTCTTGGTAGAGGACCATTTGCAAAAAAAATTAAAAAGCAGATGTTGTTTCGAAAAGTAGATCAAAATGTTTACAACTGTATTATAAATAGTAAATTATAAAATAATGAAAACCGTACATTTTCTTCAAATACATGATTTGAACCAAAACAAGTAGCAGAGAGAGTTGTCTCAGCTGCAGGCCTAAATGTAATGATTCACACAGCAGCACCAACTTGGAAAAAAAGCTTTGATTTCCTGAAAAACTGGCAACATCAGAATACCAGTAGAAACTCTGGACTCACTGCAGATGACCTTTACACATTCCCCACAAAGCACCATAGATTCTAAACTATGGCTTTAGCTGAACCTGGGCCTTATGAACATCAACGAAACATTTAAGCTTATGTTAAGCTCTTTTAATAAATAGGTTACTCTATAAAAAATAGAACATCAGTCTGCAGAATCACTTAGAAGACCCTGTATGATTGTGGAATGTCATAAAACTATTCTTTTTTGAGGCAAGATAGTCAGACCAGGTTTTTAGGTTACGTTTTCTGAGATGTTTTTTTTTCTGTCACATTATTTATCATTCATTCATTCATTCATTCATTCATTATCTTCCGCTTATCCTCTATTAGGGTCGCGGTGGGGTTCCCCATGCCCACCCAGGGGAGAACGTCTCGGGCGCTGGGCAGATTGACCCAGGACAGGGCGCCAATCCATCGCTGGCATTATTTATCATCTTTGTAAAATTATGTGGTGGCTTCTGTTTTTAATAAACATTTAAGGTAAAGCATTTTTGTACTTTAAACAGATTTACATTTTTACCTTAGTTTAGTTTAGAACCTATAATTCCATTTCAGATAACACAGAATTTGTTGAGGTTAACACATGTAATTTAAGGAATCTAATGCTTTAAAATTTAAAAAGGTAAAACCTGTAGAATTCTGAGAAGGCAAGGCAGGTTTTTGGCAAAGTGCGATTCAATGTCCCTGAGAAAATTCAAAATAGCTGTAATGTTTACCATCGTCATTAAACAGAAAAAAGAGTAATAAGGAATAAAACACAAAAACTGTTATGCGGTGCATAATTACGGCTGTTCAGCAGCTAAATGCACTTTCATCATAGCACATTCAAAATAAGAGTAGAATACGCATTTGCTTGTTAAATCCCATGGCCGGATTAAATGGAGGTGATAAGCTGGCTGGTGAGATTCTCTCAGTTGTTTCTAAATACCCCTGAAATTGGTTTTTAGTAATCAGAACACAATCCTTTACATATGTAACTGCAGTGAACGATCAATGGTCAAATTTTTTTGACAAGCAGTTTATCACCTGACACAAGGTATGGACATATTCTATCCCAGAGTTGTGATTGTTTTTGCACTTCACTGACCAAGAAAAAAATTGGTATGTCTCAAATACATAAAAACACAAATCTCCACAAAGCCCATAATATCACATGGCCATTTTAATAATCTTCCAGATTAAAAGCAGAGCACTAATCTTCATTGTGATGAAAAATTGTGATTTTAGAATAAATGAATGCACACCACAAACAGGATGTACCCACAGATGAATAATGTTGCCTGGACAGATGTTTATATGCACTCATTTTTGGAGTCAGAGATCAGGAGTAGCACATGGTATACTCACAGTTCCTGTGTAAGATTAATCCATGGGCCTGACTCTTAAGGATTAGCCTCACATTCAGCCAGATTAGAGAGTCACACCACATTGCTTTCAATCCGCTAGTGCTAGTGTGGGTTCACACACGTATAAATCATTGTTTGTACTTCTATTATTTGTTGAATTGGTTTATTTTTGCATTGCTTCTATTAGAATGATTTAGTAGTGAGATAATGAGCTAGCTGATGCTTCCAGAGCATCATCAACCAAAAAGGTGTTGAGTTAATGCTTTTCAGCTGTAAGATCTGGCCTGCTTATCAGAACAACAGCCTAGTGTTTTTTTTTCTATCAAGCACCACACATTGTATTACTCCATTACCAGGGCATTAAACCCTGCCCCAGTTTAATGTGAAATAAAACAGATCTTGTGTCCACATCAGAATCAGACTGCCCCACAAAACTGATTTGATTTTATTAGTGAGGCGTATGTGAATTTATTATAAAACAATCATTTTCATTACATTAATTCACAATAACATTAACATGTCATTTTGCCGACTTACAAATCAGAAACCAATACAAGTCAGTGAGTTTAGAAGTATTATTTTGATTATTTGTTGAGTCAGGTTATTTTAAAGTTTAACTACATTATTTTTTTTCTTTTTACTTTTAAGAAATAAAGAAATTTCACAAGAGCCTTGCGAATGAAAGAGATGTGTTTTTTAAGGTGTTTCTTGAAAATTCTGAATGACTCAGCAATTAGGGTGAAAGTAAGCTACAGAATTTTAGATCAGGTGAAGAGACGTTAGCATGCAGAATGGGAGACCAGGAAGCAATGCTTTGTAGTAGTCGATAAGTATTGATTTTTTTTCACCTCTTTTGTCCTTAGTTGTTTATTTGTGTTTTTGTTATTACAATGTTGCAAAAATCTATGTAAAATTCGGTTGTTTTTATTTTTGTTTTGTCTTATTTGACAAAAGTAACACTATGAATATTTGTTGAATTATACAGATCATACACTCCATGACCAACAAATAGCTATTCAAATAAATTTTCCAATTTATTTATTAAATATGTAATGTCACAATAAAAAAAAATGAAATAATATCTTCTGGTCTATAGTTCATGTGCAGAATCTCTTCCACATGCTCCCTGAATCACACTATCATAAAAAAATAAGGCTTATTATATTTGCAGTTACTTATATTTTAATCCAATTTTGGCCAGATTGTGTATATGTAAGCTGCCAAGCTGACCAAATAAAATTAACGTACTAGTGTTTGGGTACTGTCTTCACTAGTGCAATTTTATATTAAAATGAAAACGATGTCCATCCAGATGAGGTTTAAGCTCCACATCTGAAATATGCATCACATGACCATTGATTGACACTGGCCATGTACTGTAGGTGCTGGACTTGAATAATAGTTTGTGCCCTGTTAATGTAGGCAGTTTTATATAAAAAAAAAACCAACAGCAACTGCTTCAGCAAGGTCAACACAACTCATAATTTGTTTACCATGTTTCATTCCCCAGCTGTAATTGTAGAACAAGGCATGGTTTTTTTTTTGTTTTATTTAATTTCTATTTTTTATTTATTTTTATTTTTGTCATGCAATAGGAGTTTGATAAAGTAGGAAGAGGAAGTAACGGTGTCATCGTTCTTAACCATCTCTGTCCAGTTTTGTCAAAATTTTGGAATGTACAGCTGCATTTTAATAGTGCTTGAAAACTTTGTTGTAGGCTGGATGTCAGTTGGATTGTTATCAAAAGTGATACATTTTACAATGAAAGCATATTTACTTGGAAATAGCTGGAAAAATTTTCAAGCCAGCGTTGGCTCATAAATATGGTGGGATGCTATCCAGCACAAATACAATAGAAATGACTATATTTGATAGAGGAGAAGAAAAAAAACACAAAAAAGTTAATACAAATAAATAGTCACGTTTAACCAATTCCATATATATTTATTTATTTATTTTGCTTTAGTTTTTTTATGTTCATAAACATGATTGTTTGTGTGTCTGTTTTGCAATAGCTCAGATTGTTTTCCAGCCTTTTGCTGAATGACCCCAGTTAGGACAGGTGGCTCAATGGCCACTTGCTCACATACTAAAATGCAATTAATTTAAGGGAAAGCTCATCACATTTACAACACAGTCCTTATTTAGATTGACTTCTAAGCCATCTGTGCTATTTGTGAGAGTTTGTAGTAGTATGTAGTAAACCTCTCACTTTGTATTATTATTATTATTTCAATTAATTTTACCCAAAAGGTAACACAAGTACATTTGTACATGCTTGTGTGTCTTTGTACTTTTTTACATAAAAAATTACCTACATTATTAGTTTATCACTGTTTCTGTTTGTAAGTTGACTGAGTGTGATATACTCGTAAATATTCAGGCTAAGCATGCACACAGGTTGTATACTTGTGACTGTAAAACAGCTTTGTATAAATCAAAAAATACAAAATGGAGACAATCTGCAAGCTAGGTGCAAGCTAAGTAATTTCAATGCTACACAATACTGAAAACATTTGCTGTATGTAGAACTCTTGCAGCCGTTGTTCAGCATTATTTAGTTCAAATGTTAATCAACTTAAACCTGCATCTAAACAAACCATTTAGATGCTAACCCTAAAGGCAGAGGTGCACAAGAGTTTAGTAGCTTTTCTTTCTGTATGTCAGACCTGCATGGCGGTTTTGCAACATTTCCCCTGCTGATCATTCTCCACAACTTCCTGTTGTTATAGTTGGCTTCCTGTTTCTTCTTTAGTCAAAGGCTTGATGAGAAGGTTTGAGGGCAATTTCTATTGCAATCAGCAAAGAATTTTAATCAACAATCTTGAAATCAAAAGCAAAATTTTATGTTATTAGTGACAATATTGTGCAATTTTTAACCGACTTTATGCAGTAAATGTGTGAAGGAGAGATGGGGCAGAATTATATTACAATATTTAAAACCGTATGTATTACATAGAAAAAACATTAAACAAAGTTTTAAAGTAAAATATTTTTATTTAGATTTGGGTAATTTATTTTGAAGAGATGTTAATGCTAGTAATCATCAGAACTTGATATGTCAGTAAGCAGTTTTTTTTTTTCATTAAACAGTTTTTGCTGTGCGCAGCATACCTATACTCTGTATGCAGCCACACTCAAATGAATTTGGGTTTTTCATTGGATAGTCCTTCAATAAAGGGCAAATGAAGCAGGCATTTAGAAAAATAATGTAAAACATAGGAATGTATACTCCTCAAACCGGCAACTTTGCTTTTCTCTGTGTGGAGTATGGGTTGGTGTCTTCCATTTTCCCTAGACATTCCAAAGATATCAAAGTCAGGTAAACTGGAGAATAATTACTGCCCCTAGCTGAGATTGTGTTTGCCTTGTACTGAACTGGCAAGTAAAGCAAAGCAAGCATAGCTACTGAACATAGAGCCGTGCACAAAAATCCAGCATAAACAAATGCCTTAAATTACTTTAAAAAGTGTGCAAGTGTGGCTTTGCCAGCATGGTTCAATTTAACCTAAATCTAGTGTGAGAACCGGCAATCTCAGGTTTCTCAGAAGTGGCACCACTTGCCGTCTCGTCTGGTTGTGAGTGCTGTGCTAATCTATCAAGATGCAGAGGTTGAAAGCAGAATATCTTGGCTATATTAGATTATGGAGGATGTAAAAATACTGGCCTGCCAACCAGACTCTGGATTCATTAGCACCTTGCGATTGAGCTTCTACTTCTCACCATGGGACCCCAGCTAGGAGCAAAACTTAATGGTGTGTACCGTTACTCTATGCCAACCAGAGCCCAATTCTGTAGTCCATAAAGGTAACCATAGTATTGGGGGATCACAATGGCCGACCAAGGGCCATTCTGTTGGAATATTGTTTTCCTGTCCTAAAGAAGGAGTCGGGTAATAAATCCATATTGGGGAGCATTTAATGCCACCCTGTTGGAACCCACTGATCTACTAGTGCTAAACAGAGTGAACAAACCATGAAAGGCTATACACTATACACTATATACACTATAGTTTATATTCTACACCCCAAATCTGTGGGTATTGACCAGAATGTAACTGGTGTCATGCAAAACTGCAAACACATTACTTTTATTATTATAATTTCATTTTTTTGTCAACTTATTCAGGATGTACAAGCCAGTGACTGCTCCAGTGTCCCTAAATAAAATAAATCAGCTTATAAATTGAAAGTTTTTTAATGGGTCACACATATGTAATGTGTGACTAGTCTGTGGTTGTGGAAGAGGGAAGTAAATGTTTTTTAAGTAGCTGTTAAAGCTCTGTCACTAATGCATTTACATTAACAGTGAATATGGCAAAGCTGTTCTTAATGGTCACATCCAAATGTTTTGTGTTTACATAAGTGCATCTCAGTCATTTGTCACCTTTTGGTCTATGATTGACTACTGTCATCACAGTTGTTTACTTAATGATTGTTCGTGGTGCATTTTATAATTCTGCAGTAAACTATTTATGTGAGGACTGTACTCACATGCCAATATTCTGTAAAGCTGTATTCATCATGGTAGCATATAAATTGTTAATGTAAGCTATGTTTTGAGGGATTTGAAGTCACATACATTTACAAGTGAATCATATGGACTGAGATTTCTTAAGTTTCCGTAAAACTTGCACAATAGTAAGTAGGGTAAATTGTGAAAATTGTGAAATTCTTTGCAAAGGAATTAAAAATGTTAGTTTAAAACTTTTTAACAAGGGTTCGACACATTGTTGTATGCCTTTTTTTTTAAAGACCAAACATTCGATAGATGCCCCATTTATACCAAATCATTATTTCCTTACCAACAGCTTTAAAGCTGACAGTAATCAACCATCTCTGTAACTACCACATGGTTGAGCTAAATGAGATAGGATACGTTTTAAAACATGTACTACTTACTACACTGTAAATTCAAAGTAATTATAATGCAAATAAAAATGGGCACAACAGATTGTGTTTTATTTGTTTATTTAGATTTTTTAAAATACTGTTGACACTTATTTAATGGCATAGTTGCTTGTCCATTTAATAATACCTATTGTGATATTATTGGTAAAGAGGATCTTTTCCCTTTTGCCTTGTGTACCATTTATATATTTTCTTATCAGTTATATTTTAATCCAGCTGAGTTTCATTATAGTTTCTCTGCAGAAAGCTGGAATAAACAGACAAATTCATTTTTTTCAGGCTGCAATCGTCTAAAACGTTTTGGTCTTCCCCTGTAAGCACTTCATGATATGAATGCTTTATTTTTCTTCGCTAAGAGACCATCTCCATAGCAACCAGGCTAGGTGTGGCAAAGTAGGGCTTGAACTGCTTGGGTTTCTCTTGGTATAAGTGAGGTGTGAAAACAGCTGGCTGTTCCATGAATGGAAGAAGCTTCCAGGGTGAAATCAGACACACACACACACTTACATGCAGCCGTGTGCATGCCATTATAGTCAAGTGCTTGTCCACACATCTACCCCTTTTACACAGATTGCTTAAGGCAGATAAATTGAGCTCTAAAGCCCTGACTATACTTCTATTCAAAAACACATTGATAGCTGTAGGCTGTAAAATTTAATCAAATTCAATCATTTTCTGCTTGGGGGATACGTGCCATTATTATTTATTCAAGTTCTGGTTTATATCCCTACACAAATTTTGGTACATACAAGTGTCTGGCAACAGCATAGAGTGAACAAATAAAAACGACTGTTGTAATTGACTTTTATCGAATTCATCATTTGACTTATATTTTAGTGGATTTTCGAAATAGTGGTCATTGTGTGAGCAACACTGACAGAATACAGATTTGCAGTGTCCAGCCTGTTTGTAGTGTCCAGCATGCAGTTACTTGCTCATGAAGTTTGGTATATTCTTCTCAAGTATATGATTTCTCAAGCTACTCTGTTTTGCCACTTCATTCATCACTTCCAGTATGCCGACCACACTAGCTCAAGGTGTGAGCAATTAGAGAATTCTGTGGAATGGTGTGCCTCCGTGCGATGGACTGACTGTCTGTGCAACACACCTGAACTCCTCTCACTCTCTAGTGTGCCTCAGTTAATTTACAGTTCCATAAATAAGTTGTGTTCTTTCAGGTTACACATATTATACTAGTCACATACGTCAATGAAAGTCAGTTGCCGGTTGTTTTCTGAGAAATTGTTTCTTATGCCTATATGCGTACCCATTTGTGGGTATTTATATGTGCAAGCATGTGGGCTACTGACTTCTTTAGAGACACATCTGTATTCTCTGTGTGTATATTTCTCTAACTATACATAGTTCTGCTATGTTTGTGTAAAAACCAGCAGCAGTTTGTGGATGTTTTATGAGCCTGCACATGCTTAGGGGATGACTTCAGAACAGGTTTTGTACTAAACTAAAAGTTTTAAAACATTTACATGTTTTAAGCCTAAGGAAAATAAAATTGTATATTTTAAGCATGATGCCTAGTTCTACCCAGTGCCTGCACATAACCAAGCACACACGTTAGTTTAAACGTGCAAAAGTAATGTTAATGTTGCTCTAAATTGTACAGAAGTGAGTAATATGTGTAGTATTCTAAGCTTAAGTGCCTAAGATCTTTACATATGAATGTATAATTTAGTCATATCTATGTNACATGTTTTAAGCCTAAGGAAAATAAAATTGTATATTTTAAGCATGATGCCTAGTTCTACCCAGTGCCTGCACATAACCAAGCACACACGTTAGTTTAAACGTGCAAAAGTAATGTTAATGTTGCTCTAAATTGTACAGAAGTGAGTAATATGTGTAGTATTCTAAGCTTAAGTGCCTAAGATCTTTACATATGAATGTATAATTTAGTCATATCTATGTCCCTGCATTCTCTTTTGCTTACATTGTGCCTTTACACATCAAAGAAAGAGTTGAATGCTGACAGCTGATGTTGCGCTTTTCTCTCTCCGTTATTACTAAGAGGAAGAGAGGAAATTAAAAAAAAAGGTATGTTTGTGTAAGAGAGAGAGAGTGAAAGATGCAGGGAAAGCCTGAGGGTTGCCATGGAGACAAGGCCTTGTGATCATAGATTGCATTCGTGTTGAGGGGCGATGCCTTCGCCTGCTGTTCGCCTCCACACAGCACACACATTAATACACACAGAGCTGTTGGCAGAAAGAGCAGGATGATTGAGGTTTAAATAAAGCATAGTAAATAATGTTGAGGGCATTTCGTAATTTACCCAAGGTGTGATGTGTGCTGTGAGTGAATTATTGGTATGGCATGGAGGACCAAAAGAGATGTGTGAGTGAGGATGAGGGCAGGAACAGCTGACAGATAGCATGGCCACAGGGGGGGCTTACACAAAGAGGAAGAGCGAGCTAGGGGGAGAGAAACTAGGAAGCTGATGAACAGGAACAGAAAGACTGATAAAGACTTCGGAGATACTGATGTCCTGACAGTGTAGTCTTTTGCATTATTTTCTATACAGATGAATATGACTGTGTTTTTTGCTACTGGCTGCTAAAAATCCTACTGGATAAATAAAATATTCTGTCTACCTATCTAAAAAAACTTAATGCTAAATACCAATTATGTGACTATAGCCATGCAAAATTTGACAATTTAAAATAAAAAATATTGAATAATTGATTTGGATAACATTTTTACTTGGATAACGATCACTGAAAATATTTCTATTTCTGTTAAATTTATATTACAGTTAAACCTTTTAGTGGAATCCATGTTTAATTCTTAGCTGCATTTATATGTCATGCCAAGGACATTTAACTGTTATCTTCAAAATTGCATTCAGTTCCATGACTTGGGTTAGAGTACATACAGATATGTGTACTAAAAACAGTTATTTAATATTGAATGAAACTGTAGAATTTTTTTCTTTATTTTGAATGAAACATGTTTTTTTTCCCTACATTTATAGTGCATCGATTTTTTTTTTTATAAAATTTTGATAATATGTTTATTTCTCATTATAGTCATGAAATCAGATTTGTGGTCTGCCTCTTTGCTTAAAACACTTTCAGGACACAACTGTCTGGCATGTTTCAACTATTTAATAGCTTCTGCATTACGTTTACCTTTTAATTTCATCCCAAATTTGAGATTATGTTGAAAAATACCTAATACCGAACCTGTTTTTTCAGTGTTTATTACAATTTTCCAAGTTGTTGTCTAATAGATAAAGTAAATAGAATAAATATACTTTAAGGAGGATGCGGGCACACGCACCGATAGAACATGTGCGAGAAAAACGCTAAAAAGAAGCTGTCTGTCTCACTTTGTTGTTTGTTAAATACAACAATATTTACGGGCGGCACAGTGGCATAGTGGTTAGCACGTTCGCCTCTCAGCGCTAGGGATTCCCGGTTCGAATCCCCTTTTGGGTGGAGTTTCCATGTTCTCCCCGTGTCCGCGTGGGTTTCCTCCGGGTTCTCTGGTTTCCTCCCACAGTCCAAAAAACATGGGTCAAGTCAATTGAATTCTCCAAATTGCCCCATATAGTGTGTGTGTGTGTGTGTGTGTGTGTGTGTGTGAGTGAGTGTGTGCCCAGCGATGGATTGGTGCCTTGTCCTGGGTCTATCTGCCCAGCGCCCGAAATGTTCTCCCCTGGATGGGCATGGGGAACCCCACCGCGACCCTACTAGAGGATAAAGCGGGAGTTAATGAATGAATGAATAAATGTTTACAACAATACAACAACTTTACTCTTTCTGCAAATCCATTTTACTCAAATAAATAAAACTAAAATTTCGACTTGCTCCAGTGCGGCTGTAAAAAAAATAATAAATAAAACAAATCATTCATTCATTCATTCATTATCTCCCGCTTTATCCTCTATTGAGGTCGCAGTGGGGTTCCCCATGCCCATCCAGGGAAGAACGTTTCGGGCGCTGGGCAGATACACCCAGGACAGGGCGCAAATCTATCGCTGGGCACACACTCACACACACAAACACACTCTACATGGGGCAATTAAAAGAACTCAATTGACTTGATCCATTTTTTTGGACTGTGGGAGGAAACCGGAGAACCCGGAGGAAACCCACGCGGACACGGGGAGAACATGGAAACTCCATCTAGATGGGGATTCGAATCGGGAATCCCTAGGGCTGAGAGGCGAACGTGCTAACCACTAAGACACCGTGCCGCCCAATAATAAATAAAATTTAATAAAATAAATGTATCTTGGAATACATCAAAACACATGACAACTTAATATCACCATTTTTTAAAGTTAGGATTGTGTTCTTGGGGTTAAACCTTTTTTTTTTTACTATATACTGCACTTTGTGCCAAAAACTATATTTATTTAAACAGGAAATTCACAATATAAAAAGTATATATTTTATCATCTGCCGGATGATTTCTCTATTAGTCACTGAAATATCTCTTCAGATCTGAAATCATGTCTGCACAGAATCAGATAACTTCCAGCCCTGTTCGATGATCGATCTGATCATGACTGGAGAAGAAAACATACGCCACATTAATGCTTCTCAAAAACATTTTCTTATGTGAGAATGAAAAATGTTCATTAGTTTGGAAAGATTGAGATTATATTTACAGGGAAAATTACAGAAGTTCACATTTGATGAACTCATCAAACGCTTTTAATTACCTCTCATCTTTGCCCTACTGTTCTATTTTCATTTAGAACTGTATTACATGTAGAAATGTAGTACTACTGCTGTGGTGTTCTTGCAGTCTAAAAAAAAAAACTAAAAATAAATTAGATTTTATGCCACATGTCCATTTATGATCACTGAATTAAAACAACTACAATGTACAACAAATGTACAATGTTTATACTGTATTATTTATGCTTTTTTCATTTAAATTTAGACTCTGCTGTTGCAGTTTTACAATCTTTTTGATTTACTTTATATTCCTCTACACAGGCTGCTGAAGAACTCTTCTGCAGGTGCTGTCTGACTGTTTAAGTACTAGCTCTGTGTAACATCATGTTTAAGAAATACAATTGTCATCTTAAATCCAGTGGGAAATATACCTGTAATCCCATAAATTGTAACCTCAGAAAAATTTCTTACAATTTCAGTGACCAGTCAAAATTATACAACCTCAAAAAGTCAAATTTCTATTTAGTTATACAGAATTACACTCACATTCTTTTTACATCATCAGCAGGCATGTGCATCATACTGTGTGTACTGATCCTTAGGTGTTGTATAGTATAAATTAACCTAAATTGCATGGATAAAATATCTGGAGGCAATAAATATTTGAAGTCAGGTGTTGTCTTCATTCCTATTTTAACAGGTGTATAAATTCCAGCCCCTGCACCATTACATTCATTGTAATAATTTTGTATGAACAATCAGTGAAAGATATTTTTCTGTCGTGTGATGTCTGTAATCTGGTGCATAAACAGCCTTAAAAGACATGGTTGGGTGAGTTTGGTGGCCATACATTCATGCTACTGAGTAAATTAGTAAGAAAAAAATAATACGAGGTGTGAATGTTTAGGCTGGTATCCAGTATGTCCCTCCTCTTACAGTATGTACCTACTCTTTTCATCTTATGAGTGCAGAGTGAGGCTGCCATGTGAGCAGATTAGAAAATAAAAAAAATAATATTTTTGTTGCTGCTGTTCAAACTAAACGATAAACCTGAGACATGTCTGTCTTTCAAGTGCCTGAGTAAACAAAGTAACTGCACGATGGTGCTTTAAAAACTGAGAAAAAAATTAGTAATTACATGAGTAAATTTTTATTTCTGCATTTAAAAACGGCTCCTGTTAGTAATGTGCGCTAATTTACATTTAATTACTACATTAACATGCATGGTTCCTATATGGATGTAAGTACTTTTCTAAAAGAGAAGCTAAAAATGTTAAAAACAGTATTTCAGAAAATTTTATTGCAAAGTAAAAGTGCCTTAAAATAGTGGAAACTGCTTATGGGTAGAAACTGACAGTAACTACAAGATAAAATACACTCAATTGTTTTATTTGTACATTTCAAATGTATATTCACCTAAAATTGCTTAAATTAAACAATTTAACACTTGATATTGTATTGAATACTAAGCTGAACTTGACTTCACTTCACAGGTGTTCACCACATACTCTAATGAGGACTACGACCGGCGTAATGATGATGTGGACCCGATGGCAGCCTCAGCTGAGTATGAGCTGGAAAAGAGAGTGGAGAGGCTGGACCTTTTCCCTGTTGAACTGGAGAAAGGTAACACATATTTTTATCATATTTAAATTATATTTTATGGTTGCCCAATTATTTTGTCAAAAGTAAAACAATTAAAAACTCACCATTTTGTCTTATTTTTAAACAATTTACAGGCTTTATGAAGCAATTTGTGTAACTGCTATCAGTTGGACTTAAAATAGACTATGAGCAACATTAAAGTACATGTAATTATACCCTGAACCTGTTGAACAGTTAAAAATAACTGATACTCTGTGTATACATAATTGTTGGTAATTTAATGCCTTAATATATATATATATATATATATATATATATATATATATAAATCTTGATCATTTCATTCAGTTTTTCATTTAGTTGTACTGCATCACAGTAACTCCTTTTTCCTGCTTAAACATACCTATTGAAATTATAATAATTCATTAGTGGTATCTCTATGTATGATGATTTGGCAGATGGTGACGGATTGGGGATCAGTATTATTGGAATGGGCGCGGGCGCTGACATGGGTCTGGAGAAGCTCGGAATCTTTGTAAAGACTGTGACTGAGGGAGGAGCTGCTCATCGTGATGGAAGGTCAGAAATGATTTGAAATTCCATAGAGGGGATTTAAATGGATTGTGCAAAAGTTGCTGCGTACTAAATTTTTGGTGGATATGAAAAATGTAGCTTTCTACAATTTGGCACACGTGCTAAAGATGGGTTAAAATGTGTATGAAATAAGTCATGTGGAATTGACTCTCAATCAAAATCTTATTCGATGGATTGGCGCCCTGTCCTGGGTGTATCTGCCCAGCGCCTGAAATGTTCTCCCCTGGATGGGCATGGGGAACCCCCCCGCGACCCTAACAGAGGATAAAGCGGACGATAATGGATGGATGGAGGAATTTCAAGTTTACCTAGAAACCTGTGAATCATATTTACCGATAGCACAGTAATGTAACGGGACAATTTGCTCTCTGAAACAAGGAATGTATTGCTAATGTGAACAACATTCTGAATAGTAGATTTAATAAATGGCAACGAAGCTTATACTGGGAAATAGCTTTGGTTGAAAATCTAATTTGTACTAATCTTACCATTTTTATTACCGAACAGGATCCAGGTGAATGACCTGATTGTGGAGGTAGATGGCACAAGTCTGGTGGGTGTAACCCAGAATTTTGCAGCTTCGGTCCTTAGAAACACCACCGGCACTGTCAAGTAAGAACAATTTCGCTCTACACTTATGACTGCATAGAGACATTTGTAGACTTCTGTAGCAAAAGTAGCAAAGCACAAAAATTCTGTGTTTTGTCTTTTTTATACATTTACAGATTAGTTCAAATAAAAATAAGTATTATTTTACCTGGTCATTGAGTACATACCTACATACATTTATATTTAGTATGTAACAAAAATTTCAAAATACTTATAGACATTATATATAGATGTTAATTACTTTTTTTTTTACTTTTACAAAGTAATGTGTGGTTTGTAAAATGAGGGAATTGGTACAATGTTTTTAGACAACAAACTCAAGTTTATCTTGTAGCCAATTGATTCTTTATTGATGTATTTTGCTTTATTCACTCTATTTGACATATTATTGATTTATAGGTTTCCATTTTGCCAGTTCATCCATTTTATAAATGTCTGTTTGTGCCGTTTTTTTTAGTTTATTGATTTCCATTACTTTTTCATTTATTGCACATTGATTCCCCTTGTACCATTTCTCCCTGGTTTACGTTGATGCTTTTTTGTGCCAGCTCTTTGTTTCCTGTTAGCACCATTTCGTTAATTCATTCATTATTGTGGCTTCCATTTAATTAATTTGTTGATTCTGTTTTGTGCCTGTTTAGTAATTCCAGTTTGTGCCAGTTCATTAGTTTTAAAGAAAGTGTTGTTGGTGTTAAATTTACCCTTTTTTATATTCATTAACCAAAAATGTTTTTTTGGTTAAGAACATCTCAGTGGACATAGGAATATAAAATTTGAACTGTATGGGCCCAGTCTGTTAGATGGTGCTTTTATTCACTCTCCAGTATAGTTTCCCTGGTAATGGCCACCTTTTTATTATGCAGCACGACCAGTCTAGCCTGATAAATGCTTTTGCTTCCCTTCTTTTGTGAACTGCTACCCTCACAGCAGTCTCGTGTACCACTTGCATAGAGGGGCTAGGAATACTCACCCTGGCTGACTGCCAATTGGAGCGTAAGGTTTAGATGCCATCTGGCACAGCTGTGGCCGAAATTCCTCACCTGTTTTCAGAAGCATTGATCGTAGAACCACCTTATAAAAGAAGACCCACATTGTTTACTCTGGCGTGGTCGAGATGAATGCAGTTTAATTCATTATTAACTTCATTATGTCTTACAGGATGTATTTATACCACTGATCTTTAGCACTATGATAATTTCACTGCTTTACTCACTAGTTCCTAATTACTGGGTGTTTTGCAGATTTATTATTGGCAGGGAGAAGCCTGGCGAGCAGAGTGAGGTGGCACAGCTGATCCAGCAGACTTTAGAGCAGGAGCGCTGGCAGAGGGAAATGATGGAGCAGCGCTATAACCAGTACATGGAGGAGGATGAAGAGGTCACACCTCACACACACTCACAAAAACACTTCACACACATGCACACACAGCCAAGGGCTTCTTCATATAGACTAAATAAGAGGGCTGGTGAGAAACTGAGTCCTTGCTTACCAGACATGGATACATAAAATACATTTAGAGACAGTAGTACAGGAATGCTCACCTGTGCTGTATAGACTACAGGTTTACTTCTGTCCCATTGTCACAGTTATGTCACGAGGACAATTTTTACATATAAATTTAGCAGACACTTTCATCAAAATCGACTTACAAATGACAGAACAACACAAGTCAGTAGTTAAGTAAAACCAGCTACACCATAGTATAATCAAACCTGATCATTATCCATTCTGGTGTTTAGATTAATTTTAATTAATTTATTTATTAATTATTATTATTATTATTATTATTATTATGTTACCTCAATCAATTAAATGGCATTTTTCATACATGAATATTTGTGTAAAGAGTTAACATCTATGATACACTCTTACACATACCCACACACATGCTCTTACTCACTTACCACCTACTTTATTAGGTACACCTCCTCTTTTTCTACATTCCTTTTCCATTTTATCAGCTATACTTACCATATAGATGCACTTTAAAGTCCCACAATTACAGACTGTTGACTGTATCTTTTTTATTTTATTTGGATTATCTATTTTGTCTACAGTGCTTACATACAGAGAAATTTCCTCCATATTTAACCCATCCGTGTACTGAAGCACTGAATATACACACAGATGAAATTGAGCACACGTGCTCAGAGCAGAGGGTTGCATTGTATAAGGCACCCGGGGAGTAATTGGGGTTAGGTGCTCTGCCCAACTGCACTTTAGCCACAGTATTTAGTGGGAATCAAACTGGGATCTTCAGGTCGCAAGGCCGGTTCCTTAAACACAAGCTTTATGACGAACAGTGATGAAAATTAATTATTTTTGCAATAAATCGCAATTAAAAGCTTTACAATTTATTGATTATAAGAATGCCTCAAAATCGTCATGACAACATTCATAAGAAAATGATGTATTATTCTGGTAGCTGAAACTTTGAACAAAGTGCTACAACACACACGGAACAAAGATTAAGTTGCCCTTGCAGTACACTTGTGTGTTTACTTTGTTCTTAAAAGAAAAAAACTATTTTCTTTCAAATATTCATTCATTCATTCATTATCTCCCGCTTAATCCTCTATTAGGGTCGCGGTGGGGTTCCCCACGCCCATCCAGGGGAGAACATCTCAGGCGCTGGGCAGATAGACCCAGGACCAATCCATCGCTGGGCACACACTCACTCACACAGACACACTCTATATGGGGCAATTTTTTGAGAATTCAATTGACTTGATCCATGTTTTTGGACTGTGGGAGGAAACCGGAGAACCCGGAGGAAATCCACGCAGACACGGGGAGAACATGGAATCTCCACCCAGATGGGGATTTTCTTTCAAATAGATATGCCAATATGTTCTTTGGTGTTTACCTTAAAAAATAACAAACATAAGAAATTTTTAATTGTTTTTATATGTTCTGGTACTTTTTTGGTAAAAAAAAATTATTGCATAATAATCGTAATAATCAATGCGGGCAAGCAATTATCGTCTCATTTCTGAGACGCAATTTAGTACGAAGAATGAATGTACAGAACTAGCCTGTTCAAAACAAACACTTTTTTACGCCAGGTTCTTCTCTTTTGCTGAGATTATGTTCTTGTCATTTATAAAGTGATCGTGTGAACTATTGAACGTGCACACACAGTCCTCACACCTTCATCCTCCATGATGTAGTGTCAGTCCAAACGTTCCCAGCCTCCACCTCCTCCTTCTCCTCCTGCAGAAATTACAAGTGTTTGGGTGTAAAGAGAAAGTGGTAAATAATTCAGCGTTGGAAATTCAAAAGTGATTCATTTAGGATGTGGGCATAATCAGGTTGTTAAATAATGTTCTTATCTGCCTTATGCTATTTAAATATTCAACCAAACTATAGCCCTTCTCTTAAAACCAGCTTTTTTTGGCCAAAGGATGATAAATCTGTGGGCGGATTTGGAATATTTGAGCTAAATAAGCAATTTTCAGGTCGAACAGACAATTAAGCAAGAGAGGTAGCTTTGGGCACTATATCATGACATCAGTGATAATTTATTGCTCATCTTAAAGTAGTAGCTATCTGTATGTAGGATAAACGAATAAAATTCAACAATGATAAGAAAACACTTTGTAAAACATGGTAGTAGATCTTTGCTGGAAAGCAAACAGTATGTGAAGTTATTTGCTTATAATTTATTCTGGCTTTTTTCAAAGGCATTTTTGTGGGCTTCATTCTTTATTTTTGTTACTGTATTTCTTTTTAAAGTTCCCTAACAGCAAGCAAAATTTTGCTCATGCCCCTCTACAGACCTGAAGCATTCTGCTTCTGTGAAACCATGCCAAATTCTGATTTTACTTTTTAATGCTGATGTTTATACTTTTAAAAAAAACAGGAATCCCATCAGCTGGAGGTCAACTTTGGGACTAGTTTAAAGTTTTAGGCCAATAAGCAACTTTGCCAAGTCTAACAGTGTAAAATATGTATAATATGTTGCCCAATAGGAACTTGCAGGAAATTCTAGGTACCTGAAATGTTTATTTTGAAGGTATTTTAGTGTCCTGCATATTTATGTAGCATGTAAAACCTAAATAACACACTAATAGTCTAGAAATGTAGAAATTGCTTTTTCGATTTATCAAATGATTACTTTCAGACCTAAACTGATGGAATTTACATTAGGCACAGTACAGTAAAAGTTAAATGTAAAGCGGTGAAATGAAGTGGTGCTTGTGAATTTACAGAACTTAATCAAATTTTACAACATACTAGGTGATTATACTATTCACTCTAAAAAGGTACAGCGCTGGGCAGATTTGTATTACAGCATTTTTAGCTGCGACTGCCATGGATTGTGTGCCATTCATTCATTCGCTTTATCCTATATTAGGGTCGCGGGGGGAGGGTTCCCCATGCCCATCCAGGGGAGAACGTTTCGGGCGCTGGGCAAAGCCCAGGACAGGGCGCCAATCTATCGCTGGGCACACACTCACACAAACTCTATATTGGGCAATTTGGAGAACTCAATTGACTTCATCCATGTTTTTGGACTGTGGGAGGAAACTGGAGAACCCGGAGGAAACCCACACGGACACGGGGAGAACATGGAGACTCCACCCAGATGGGGATTCGAACCGGGAATCCCTAGTGCTGAGAAGCGAACGTGCTAACCACTAAGCCACCGCGCCACCCTGGATTGTGTGCCAGCTTTAGTAATATCATAACAGATGGAAGCTGCTTTAAAATCCAGTAGATTTTAACTGAATTGCTCATTCAGCCAAAAGCCAAGACTGTGTTACGTAGCTGTAACATTATCTCTCTTCCTGATTTAGGCGGGTGATTATGGCACAGATGAGGATGAGGAGATGAGCCCCATGTTCCCCAATGCCATTGAGGTGTTCGATCTTGCAGAAGGTGAAGACATGCTTTCTCCTGTGGAAATGGACCCAGAAAAACTTACCCACAAATTCAAAGAGGTTAGTGCTGATGTCTCACTCAGGTCTCATTAGTGAGTTCAGCCTTTGGAGAGGTTTGAGTTACATTATTTTATTG
>JAFMOD010000163.1:737407-762818 GCA_019802435.1 Corydoras maculifer
CTTCATTGTAGCGGTAAACTTAATTTACACAAGCATTCCAGACAGGTGCAGATGATTCCCTCCAAAAAAGAATTCATTTAAAGTAGATTAAAGAGTCACTTCTAGAGTGCTTAAAAGTCACCAAACATGATTATTCATTATTGTGCAGTGAGAAATAAAAAGAAAAATCAAACGTGGGATGAAATAGGCATGTATCATCGACTCAGCACTTGAACCTTACAATACTTTCTGTGGCCCAATGTAATAAACGGGCTTCTGGCATCCGCATGGTGTAAAGTCTGTCATCAGACTGTACATGCAGCTTTGTGCAGATGGCCATGTACATGCATCATGCTGCACAGGCAAGTGCAGAGGTGGTGTGAAGTGGACCATTGCTGCTGACATCTGTACAACTATGCTGTAAAACCATATAAACACAGATGTACGCAACTGAAATAGAGTTTGTTCAAATAACTGTGAAATTTGTCCTTCAGCCAGAATCTTGAAATGTGTTACTTTCTTTTAGCCACTGTAGCTTTGTCTGTGTCTCTTTAGGTTCGGGCTTTAGAAGCTGCATGGAGACAACAAATTGTTGTTTAAAGTTGTGTGTAAACAAAAGTAAAACTAAATATACATTATATTTATTTATACATATTTCAATTATGGGGCGGCACGGTGGCTTAGTGGTTAGCACATTCGCTTCCTAGCGCTAGGGGTTCTGGTTTGAATCCCAATCTGGGTGGAGTTTCCATGTTCTCCCCGTGTCCGCGTGGGATTCCTTAGGGTTCTCTGGTTTCCTTCCACAGTTCATGGATCAAGGTAAATTGAATGCTCCAAATTGCCCCATATAGAGTGTGTTATAAGCATGAGCATCCCCTCCGTGACCCTAGTAGAGGATTAAGCAAAGATAATGGAAAGATGGATATTTTAATTATAGGCTATAATCAGACCTAATTATGCATTTTAAGATACTACTTTTGTCTCTAATTTAAAATGCATCAGTACAGTGGTGGGAGGTGTAAAAGTGAATATTTTATAGGGAATTACCTTTCTCAGCATGTTGTGTGCCTAAAAGTATTTCCTCGGTGTGATAATGGTTACTGTAAAATTGATGCTGTTGTGGCTGATCAGTGCAACATACCCTGCTGTTAGACAGGTGTAAGCAGAGACACTGGTTGAATGCCAGCTGGCTAAATAGATTATAAAATGATCACATTTAAAGGTAAATAAATAAACTAGCTTGGTGCAGGTTTATTACTAACACAATTAACTTTGTACATTTAAACAGAAAAAAGACTCAAGTCTTTTCATTTTTGCTTCTTTTCCCTTTTCAGATCACAGATTTGGAGACGAAAGTCGAGGTACTAAAGAGCTCAGAAGCTTCTTAAACCTCCAGCAGAATCAAAGTGACAAAAAGAAGCGTCCTTCAGCCCTGGCCATCCCTCCCTCCTGCACTTTTTCCCTTGTGGCATGCAGCAGTGGCTGAGCAAGTCAGAAGTTTAAGGGATGATACTTGGAAAAATCAAGGACACAGTAAATCCGTAACGTCCTGGCGGCCGACTGACACAGGCCTGCTCACCTCTAGTCTTCATGCTAGCCCACAGAATGTAGGCGTTCCAACAGTATTTTTTTTTTTTTTTTTTTAGTTTTTTTTTAAATGGCCCTTACTCTGGGCAACTCTGCACAGCATATTTGAGTGACCCATTGTCCATGTGGAGAAAGTGCCAATGTGAAATATGAAAGAACAGAGGATAGATGTGGGTTTAACTTTTTTTTTTTTTTCTTATTTCTAATCAACGCCGTCAGTATTGATGGAATGGAGGGGAGGGTTGTACAGCAGCATCAAAAGAGTTAAGGGTGTTTGTATATATTCCTTATTTAAAGTGCTTAAGCAATGAGTTGTTGCGGACCGTGTGGATCAGAGGAGGCAGGGATAGTCCGCATTAGCTAAAGTACAAAAGAACAGGAACAAAATTTGCTCAGTGTTAAACTAGAACAATTAAGAGTTCTGGGTGTTTCCGAATTTTGATTTGTTCATCTTTTTAACATCACATTTACCAGCAACCTTAAAGCTCTTCCAAAACAGAGGCGAATAAGAACAAAAGCATGGATAATGATGTAAATGGAGAAGAGGATTGATTGTTGGAGTGGAAATCTTTAGCATTTTTGAAATGGCCTTTTAGCATTGAATTTGGAATGACTGCAGCAGCTGGTGAGTTTATATAAGTTCTTATATCCTTTTCCTTTTAGCTGCAGTTGGCAAACAGGGTGTGAGACTCATCTACGCTGGATGTTTAATGTACCTTTTAAGACTTTCATTTCACACTTTGTGATAGACAGCGTTTCTGGACACATCGTGATTCAGGGTTCTGCATCGTTGTCTGTCACTTCAGAACTGCAGCTATTGTTAGAGTACTTGTGTGAAATCCTACACAAGGAAAGCTGTAGAAGACACTGCAGAACAGAAGCATTAGCATTCCTAATAGAATTAGTTCAACAAAGTTGTTCTGAAGCTTCTTTCCCGGCCAAATTTATCATGTGCAAGAACAGCAAGCGGTGAAGGAAGACTGCGAACATTGCTGACTTGTAACACTTGCGTTCTTCAGGCCATTAATTATTCATAGCTCCTGTGAAGCCTTGTCAAATTATCCTTTTCCCATCATGAGAGTATAATCTTTTTAAGCTTTCTAGTCAACCTGTTTTAAGACATTTACAGTGTTTTTGGTGTGGTCAGCAAATACTCTGGGAAACATTCTAGCTTCTCATGAGAGAAATTCTTAAAGTAATCGAAATAGCTGTCAAACCATTACGCGTTACTGAAAATCAGTATTGAATATCTGGAAGTCTGTGCATTTATGTTATAATATTATGTATTTTTTACAATAATACGAACAAATTGTAGTTATATAGTCTGAAGGGAAGATTTTGCTCAGCCCTTTGGATCAGTAGAACACTTAAGCCTAGTCTTGCAGGTCTAAATGTGATCATGTGATCTGGAAAATTAATTCAAGGTCGTTTGTGTTAAATATGGATGGGAGTGTAGATTTATTAGCATCCAGAGCAAATTTGGTTTGAGTTTTATTAGGCAGAACCATGACTTATGTAAGCACTGACTATAATAGGTCGCTCTTGAACAGTGTTCTGTTAAACATAACTGACCTCCAGTTTTACTGTTCTAGTCTTTCAAGTCAGTGTGTTTGCAGCTTTGTTTGCTCATAGGCTTGATCACAGTCACCATATATGGTGTCTTTTCAATATAAAACTTTTGTTGTGTGTGCCAAAAGCTGTTCTATTCAGACTGAATATGGATGATTTTATGATGGCAAACTGCTGGGAAAAGTCCCGAAGGTGGCAAAATGTAAAATACAACGTTCTGTTTGGACGTCATTCATTTCAACTGAAATGAACTGAAGTGCTGAGGCATTGTCTTGTCATTGTAGAGGGAGGGGGTGAGACACAGTGCATCCATCTTAAATGCAAAAAAAAGAACATATAAAACTATATTTTATTTTAAACTATATTCAAAAAAAAAATTGGATACAAACTCAAACTCACAAAGTGTTTAGGGAACATGGTGGTGCAGCAGTTAGTGTGTCTGCCTCACAGCAAGAAGGTCCTGGGCTCGATTCCTCGGTGGAATGTCCATGTCCGTGTGGGTGTCCTCCCAAGAATCTTGCTTTCTGACACGATCCAAAAAAATGCTGTTAATTGGAAAAACTAAATTATCTGTCTTACACTCTGATGCTGTCCGGACAATAAAATCCTAAAACAAACATAAACATTTAATAATTAAACAGGGATTTAGTGGAATTTTAAAAAAGGGCAATAATGTATCCACTTGTAAAAAATCTCAATTATAAATAACGTTCTGTTCTGTTAATAATAAATGTGTGTTAGACTGGTTAAAATCAACTTATTGTAGATGCCTACGATAAAACACAATGTTATTGGGGACAATATGACATTTTATTTACAATTTTATGTACAATTTATGTTTGACATCAAATGAACCAATAAAATATTAAAGACACATTTTTAGTTCTGACACCATGTGTTCAAAAAGAGTACTACAGTCTAGATTCAAGTATTAAATAGAATTTACCCTCTACATCTACTTTTTTGTGCATCCCACCATGTTAGTAATGTTCTATGAACAGTCTGAAGTTGGTAACCTTTGTCATGGCAATCATTTCACTTTTCAAAGCTTAGAATTTATGACTTTGACTGCGTAAAATGTCACAGTGAGCGGTTTAAACCTTCTAATTACTAATTGTTAAAAAATCTCTTAAAGGCAGATCGTGATGGATGTGTGCCAAACTAGTTTCACGTCTGGCAACCCTGAATGTTTAAACTGTATTGCCAACAAAAGTTCTCTGGGCTGTTCAGGCGGTAAACTTAAAATAAAACCAATATTATACTTACTAGACTTTTAAATATATTAATTATTTTGTTAAGCCGACTATTCATGTTAAATACGCCAAATAAATACGTTTCTTGCAAATGGTGTGGAATCTTCATACTTAATTAGAAAGTCACATATGAATAAAATGTGAAGTAAATAACATTAGATCACATACAGGTCCAGTTCCTTGAATTAAATAAAGTTAGAGTATTTTTATTATGAATTCGATGAAATTAATGAATGGATTTTTCTTATAAAGTCCCAACAATAAAAGTACAGACTTCCAGAAGAGATTTACTTTTACTAAATACCTGCAACTTTTTTTTTTTTTGCCCTATGTCTTTTGGTTTCGTTAGACTCCGCTAAACCCTATGACATTACTTAACCCTTGTGTGCGTGTCAGAGATGACACTTTAGGAAGCAGCTATCGCTCTGCACATCAGAAAAGCAGATTGTAATATAGTATTTTATAAAATGGTAGATATAAAAATGAAACAGATTTTTGAAGACGACTGAATATTATATCTTTAAATCAGATCTTGCACTCAGCCTTTCCAGACTTAATCACAGCTCAGTGTAATCCTGGTGTTTTTAACAGTGAAATGGGAAGTGCGACGCTCCAGAGTCTTGTTTGGATCATTAGCTCAGTCTGTCGTTGCACTGAAAATGCATTTAAGTGAAACTGACTGGGATTTTCTTTAAAGCACACTGTCCACCTTAATGTCTATGATGGAAATTCCGAGCTGATCTCTCTGGTTGCATTAGGCATGAGAGTCTGCTGTCTGTATATGTTTGTTTGGGATTCTTAGGTCAGAGGAACCGTGATTCAGAGTCAGTTTGAAATATAATACAGTAGCTGTAGTTTGCATCGCTTTCTCATGTCTGTATAATTTAATTCGATCAATTGCCTCCACTTGGTCTGTTTTGTGATGGTATAACGTCTCCTGCGATGCAGTATTGAAAAGCAAAGTCTGAGGTTTTATCCAACCTTTTAACAAATATTTTAACGATTATTATGCTGTACCAATATATAATGAGCTTTGTTATTGTCATTAGAATATAGACTTTTTCAAGTGTGAATAGACAAAATAATTCACTCACTTCAGTTGCTTCTAATAGCTTTTATTTGTAGCTTGTGTTCAGCGTGACATGCTGCGCACACATGCGACGTCTTCAAACCGTAAGCCAGTTCAGGGCCTGTCTGTATCGCGTGTCCAATGTTCATGTAATCCCTCGCACCCTCATGCCTCAGCAGTATACACTGACCCACCTGTACAAGCCCTGAACTGTCTCAGGTACCATCAGATTTTCTGTTTGTTCTTGTTCTTTCTTCTTCCAAAACATTTGCACATAAAAAACCAAGGATCCTTTCATAACTGGAATATGTAAATGCATTCGATCAAGTTTTATTTGAATTTAACATGACGTCGGATTCTTCTGTCTGTCCTGATCGTCTGATGGCTATTTTGTTCCACTCAGGTTGAATAAGCTTAAAGGTGCGATACTAAATACATGGACCCAATCCAGAGGATACAGGAGCTTTTTGTTAGTCGCTATACATCGAGTGCAGCAGTGCCTGCCGTCGCAGAATTGATCACAATATGGAATTGTTCTTCTCGCCTGTGGACTCTGAGCTCTTGACTTTCAGTGGAGGCCGGAACAGAATCAATGACGTGTCTGAGGTTTAATGCCGTTTTGGGTCAGTTTTCCCCCTTTCCATAAATAATAGAATCTTCAACTTGGAGACCCAATGTGATGATCAGAACAGTGGAGGGTTGGACCCGTTACGATCCTGCAGGAGCGCCACTGCCAGGGTGAAGGACCAATCACACGGGACAGCAGGACCTGTGGTGTGTTCACCGATTGTTAGCGCACTGAAACACTAGTCACACGGTTCAATCCTACATTCCATCCCACTCACTTTGCAGAAGCTGTACATTTTTAAAAGATTTGCTTGCTTCACATACGGAGGAACTCGGTTCTGCTAATTCTGGTTCAAAGGGATCGGCCTCATTTTAACAGAACTAAAACTTGACTTCATTCCATCGATATTTTTTCTGCCTTGAGTTAAAACCATTTAAATGAGAATAAGTGAAGGAAGAATTATGTTCATCTTACTGTCATTAACAATAAATGCTAAAATGTGCTAAATAATCATAAAGATTGTGGTTTTGTATTGTCATGTCTTGATTTGTTTTTATAGGAAGAAGTTGATAATACTGGCGAACATTGCAGGTCATTACTTAAAGTTTAGTTTATTAGTTAATAAAGCAATAAGGCAGGAGAGGGCATGTGTTATTGTGAATAGATGGGGAGAGAGGTTTTATTAACCTTGAGTAAAACAGTAAAACAAACTATAATAAAAAAACAAAGGTTTGATTCATAGATGCGTTTATTAATGCATAAAGCGTTAACTGGTCTTATGCAACGTTACCTAGTCCAGTTTTGGAAGGGAATGCAGATTGCCGTTCGACAGATTTCCAGATTCTCTAACAATCAGAACAATTTGCCATCCAGTGGCCAAATTACAGAATGCAGTTTAGAAAAAAACATCAGGAAAATAATGTATTGCATATCACGCATTGATACGATTGTACAGCGGTCAGCGGTGTGTGTTACTGTGAATAATGTCACGGCTGTACAAATGGCTCAGCCAATCAGATTTAAGGTCCAGAACTACCCTTTTTTTATAATTAATGGTGGTTAACACGCAATGAGATGCAATGAGGATGTTTCAAGCACAGAACTGGGCCTTTTATACAGAACACATTTAAATACAAACTCCTGGCTGGTCGATCTGCCATCTCATCATGTTCCATCATCACCGAGAACCCTCCCCATGCTGCATGTCTCTCTCCGGCTCATTATAGTCTGCACAGTGACAGCCACAGAACCTCCAGCAGGTGTGTTAATGACCTCTGTAATGACCTCTTATTCCTCAGTAATCCAGTCACAGAGGTGTAAGTATCAGCTGTGTCTAGAAACAGCAGACAGACATCAACACTCACTGGTCACTTCATTAAGTACAGCTCCGTATTACTGCTGATCAGGACATTAAAATATCTGTAGCCCCTGCAATCTCCTTGATGTCTGAATTATATTGCCGTCATAGTGACCGAAAAATGTGCAGACCAGAGCCGAATAAAAGAAGAAAAACCAAATCAAAAGCATTTCTATTTGACAAGTTGCTCAGAAATATTCATATGAAATTGAAATCTTACTGGGAAAACTACCATTAGCAGCCATCATGACTATCATTTCTTGAATGATCATACAGACATGTACAGTTATCCTGATTTAAGAAGGTTTCCTGATAAGAACATTAGAGTTATAAAGAAAATTTTCCTTTAAATTTCACCTTCACTTCTCGGGTTCAGGATCTGATGCTAGTTAGAAAAAGTTTTCTGTTTAAAGCACATAGTTTTATAGAGTTTATGTGAGTGAGTACAGGTTTCCCATAAATAATGTTTACCTAATCACTTACTTCAAAATAACTAAATAGCTAAAGAATATGTTGATCTATTGTACAATATGCCTCTCTGTGTACATTAGTAAAAACCAAAGTGGTCACAGTTTCAATAGATTACTTTTTGAAATGTGGAAGGAAACCAGAGAGCCTGGACAAAACCTACGCAGACCCAGGGAGAACATGGAACCGCCACTCAGATTGGGATTCGAACCTGGATCTTCAGCACTGAGACGCAGACGTGCTAACCACTAAGCTGCAGTGCACAAAAATGTTGCCATTTATTAAGATGATGAGGGTAAAGCGGCACAACATGGCAACAGTCCAAACCTTCCAAACTGGATTTACAGTGTTAGAATGTTGCAGTCTTCAGTCATTTTCACCAGAACATACATACAACAAAGTGAAAACAAGTTTTAGATGTTGTCATTTCTGTATCTTTGTACTTTTTTTAGTTTGTGAGTACTCAAAAGGGTGACTCTTACCTCATTGCAGGTTGCTTTTGGTTTGATTTCTGGTTGGCAGGGACAGCAAGATCCTTTTTGAGTGGAATTTGCATGTTCTCCAAGTGTCTTAAGAGATCAAACTTTTTGTATGAATGTACTTAACTGTGTAATGTTGAAAATAAAATCCCAAGAAGTCGTCAGAAGAGGCTTTATTTCAGATTTTAAAGTTTCTGTGGAGATGCAGACAGAGCAGCGCCTCCACCTGCCCTGACGTCCTCTTACCACACTGGATGTGCCTAAGTTTAAGAGGAGTGCACTGTAAACACAGACTTCTGTACAAAAACCAAAACATAACACCCAGAAATTTGTAAATTACCCGCTTAAAAAAATAAAAACAACAAAATCCAACTAAACCTATAACATGCTGTACATCAAATTGCAGGAGAAAGCAAAACGGTAGCAACAGAACAAGTTATGTACAAAAAAGAAACTGAAAGAAAACAGCAATGTAACAGAAGCAGAACGTTTTACTGTACAATAGTTTCATTGTAGGTCAACTCTGGATTATTCAAATTTACACATACAGCTTTTTTCTAAAACAGTAATTCTCAGTGAGTGTCCATCATCACATCATACATAAAATAGAGTCTTCATATTTATTTGCCTATTTACACAAATTATGTACAGGGAGGCTTTTTCAGACAGGCCTCAGCAAAGGCTCTCAGCAGGAAGAGAATCCTGAGAGTGTCGCAACCAAGACGAGAAAAAGCAGCCAGCAGCACTAAAGTTACTTTCCCTGCGGCCCGTCTGAGACCGGTTTAGCTTATGATGGCTCGGGCTCAAGAGGACACGAAGTTAACTGAGAGTGGATTTCTGAGCACGTTATTTACAGGAGGTTCAACCTCAAACCTAACAGACTACGGTAATCTTACAGACTATTCAACTGGAAAGCAATTAAAGACAAAACCTTATTTGGAGCGAGAAGAACTTTTTGTTCTAGAGGCTTCACTGTTATACAAATGAAAAGGCTGCAAAACTACAGTCATGAGCAAAAACTGAAAAGCAAGTATCCAAATGAATGTTGTTGCAACTCTTGTGTGTGATTACTCCTCCCACACCAAAATCCATAATATGATACGGATGTCTATACAACTCTAACCACGACAGTCAAATCATTAAGTTGACTCTTAGATGAATGATAAAAAGACAGCTAGCCTATAAAAAGCCACTCAAATTTACAATATCATATTTAAAACACGGCAGACGTCACACTGCCGACAGAGTTAATATTGAGTCTTTTTAAAAAGGCCACAGTTTGATCGAGATGCTTTTAAGAAGGTTATCGGGATGCAGTTGTGTGGTTAGTGTTATTACAAAAGTGTAGTTTCCCAAGTGTGGAGTCCAATTTCACTTCCGGCATAAGTTTTAAAAATGCTCATGAGCAGACAGTGAGGAGAAGCAAATGGGGGTAATTCATTGACTGACACAAAGTAATAATTAGATCACTCTCACAGCATCCTCTTTAAAAACATGGATCTGAAAACCAGCGTTAAAATTGGAATGTTTATAAAATGGGGATGTAATAACATTTTTTTTTCATTTCAACAGAATAATTTCAGTTTTGTTTCATAGCTTGTCAACTGCAATAACAACAACATTACAGGATGAACAGAAGTCTGAAGAAATACTGCTGTTGGCAGAAATCACTGGGAATTTTTCAGTAAACACATTCTAAATCGTTCTCAGCTCATTACTGTTAGTTCTTGTCAGTTATCATTCTTGGTGTGGAAAGCCTTTAAGATCAGAATTCACGTTGTACAGGTAGTAATTGATAATGGTGCAGGAAGGTGGTAGAGCATGTTGAATACCGAACTGAGTGGTTCTTTAAGTGCCATGTGCCAGAGTTGACTGTGTCCAAGAAAAAAAGAATGGGGAACAGGGAAGGGGTGAAGTCCGAGAGGTCAGATTGTCTCACGTTTTAGTGGGTATTTACTGTGAGGTAAAAGAGGTGAAGGTGGCACAGTCCTCTAGCATTCAGTGTAAAGAAGGAGTGCCAGTAATGGAGCTGATCACAGTCAGTTCAGTTTGAATCATGGCAGTGCAGACTGGGCAAATCTCACAGCAAGGGGGAGAGAAATCGAACTGAGGAACCCAATCGATCTAAATGACGGGGTTTATACACTAAGTGCCAGAACAGACGTAAATGTTCCCACATCCGTAAATGAACAAGCATTGTATAGAACATACAAAAGCCTGAACATGTCCAGACTCGAGCAGCAATAGTTCCTGCTATCATTCCTGTGACTGAGTTCACCAGTCCAGCTGTGACAGTTTACAGAAGAAAGAAAGTGCAGATATGATCGGGGTGGATGTAGAGACAGGAGGCATGTAAAATGCAGAATAATAGGCAATCAGCTCCATTACATGTCTTTGGGCTCCAACTTGCAGGACATTTCAAAAAGCAGGTTCTGATTATCAATGACCTGCAACTGCCGCACATACGCCTTTGTCTGCAGGTGTGAGGGGGACGGTTCAGCTTCCATAACTGTTAGAAAGACAGAAAAGATATGTATCTTTGAGAAAAGCAGTTCTTATTAACTGTCTTAACTGTCAAAGTCACCAAAAGAAACTATCATGTTAAACTATCCAAAGATCTAAAACTTTCAGTTCATTTTGTTAATAGAAAACACCTTAATTTTGCTATAAAAATAAAATACTAAGAAAAAAATACATTGCAAATGTCATAACGTCATGAAATTAACATAATTGTTTTGACCTTTTATATACTTAAACTCATTATGCAATCTTGTGTAAAGATTCACATAATCAGATTTACATTTAAATGAAGACATGTGGATAAATAACGATGAGACACAAAAATCACAGCTTAAGTGCCTTTAAACAGCCATCACTCACCATCGCAGATCTCAAAGTATAACACCTTTCTTATGGTGTTTGTGTAGGTTTGTTAATATTGATGTTTTATGAGGTATATGTTAAAGCTAAAGGTTTAATTTGTACCACTCTATCAAAACTATTGCCATAATGCTGCAGCTGGCTGCATAAAATAATGTTAATGTAGCGACTGAGTTGGGATGCTTATTTCCACCACAAGATGGCGACGTTGTGCTTATTACATCTTTGAGGGTTTAAATTCATTCACACAGACATGAACATAATCACACTCCTGCCCACTTGACTGCACCTCAGCACCGGTTGCTGAGGCACATTTAGATAATTAGTAATAAAGACTGAAACACTTAAGGGATGTGGTCATGATGTGGCTATTAACTGTATAAATCCCATTTTACAAAAACCTTACAAATCCCCTTGCTATATGAATTACATTTACATTTGCTCATTTTGCAGCCCCTTTTATCCAAAGTGACTTACAATTATCCTAATTTGGCTGGGATCGGAGCACAGGGTTGATGCAGCACCCCTGGAGCAATGAGGGTTGAGGCTCTTGTTCAAGGACCCACGTTGGTAACTTCAGTAAAAATGGGATTTGAACCCACAATATTCAAATTGATAGCCAAATGCCCTAACTACTTTATTACCACACTCTCACATTCATCGTGATCCTGTATTTCATACTCTGCCTTATACCTGATCCAACAATCCGTATCTAAATCCTAAAAAAGACCACAGTGTAAATTGTTCACGCTGTCTGCATTGTAACACCAAAATTGTCTTTAATAGCTTTTGCTCTGCAAGATCCTAGTAAAGGTGATGACACAGCAATATGATCTCCTGCAGTCACATCTGAACATTTAAGGCTATTGAGCATGACAAAAGGAACTCAGACGAACTGCAGTTCTTCAAAATGTCAGTACCCATGATTAGAAACTCTTGACTTAATAATGATTTCTTGCTTTCAGCATCTATCAATGTCCCAGCAGTATTGAAAATGTCATTTTGGGTGAGCTACTGTAGCCAGGTAACATTGCAGGTACCAGTGGGTATACAATAAAGTATTAAAATGAAATAAAATGCTTTATAAATGCATTAAAGGCTGCATGCATGTGTGTCTAATTTAGCCTGTATCCAAAAGCTGAGAAACCATGAAGGACTTTGTCATTAGTGACTTTAATGTATAACATTAAAGTTAGATAAATCCATGGAGCTTATTCTAAAATGGTACAGTAGTTTTATGAAAGTGGGTTAGATGAAGAAAGTCAGAATATGCCTTGTAAAGTCATATTTTAAAGATGTATTGTACATCTATTGTAAAAAAAAAAAAAAAAAAGTAATTTAACAGCTTCAAATGGCATTAGTCATCCTTTTAGCCTTTATCACAAAGGAACTGATAATAAGTGCATGGAAGACAGAAAAGTGATTAAGTATTAAAACAGTCACTACACATCTGAATCTTTTACAGTGAACAGTAAAGACACGGCCTGCAAGAGATGATGAAAATAAGAGAATTGATTGAATTCTAAACCCTCTACACTGTAATGAAACTAACCAGCAAGCTTTAAATAGCCCAGCACTATAATTCACTCAGCTGGATGGAGTGGGGAAAGCACTTCAATAATTACCAAAACCATGAGAAGTTCATTAAAACTAATTTAATAAAGGTAGGTATAAAGATTTATTGAAAAACTATCTGTCATGGCCATAAAACCTACATGAAAACCAAATAGAAATAAATGAGTTTCAAACAAGCTGTACTACATTTAAACCAGCAATTAAAAATATGCTGCAGCAAAAACTACTTAAAAAATCATAATTTAAGTTCAATTTAAGAAAAAGGGGGAAAAAAGTGTATTCAAAGTAATCCTAAATTAAGCCCGAATGTAAATCGACTATTATAAGACCATTCTTGCAAAATAATTTGTCTTTTTTTAACATCATGTTGTCATGTGGACTACATCTCTATATTTCTAAGACTAAACCTAAAGTGGATTAAATAAATGTATAAATGTAACATGAAGATCCAGCTCCACGTGGTTGCTAAGGCACACAGCAGAGCTACTTGCTCTTTACTAGATTCCATTATTGATGTCTTTCATTAGTGGCAGGTGCACAGCCTTGCAATCATTTACTGTCATACTGAATTATTGTTGTTCCCAAATGTGATTTTCAAACAGTTTAGTCATTCTGTAATTCTATTAGAATGTGAGAAATGAAATGATCTTCATGGTGAATATGAGAAGACTGGGTAAGAAACTGGGTTAAAAACAGCTTTGAGGTCTTGATTTCAAAGCTTCAGTTCTGAATAGTAAATATTTAATGTTGTACGTTTTAATATTATTCATTAGAAAACTTAACTAAATCGACCATAAAAGCAGGAATTGTTCTTTGTACAAAAAAGTAACCAGTCAATGATGTTATTTAACATTTACACTTTTAAGAATAGCTTCAGGAATATTTAGGAGGACAAAATTCCATAAACTTGTTGCAACTGTGGTATCTGATTACCAAGCAATCATCGAGAATAATTATTTTATAAATGCTTAAAGTCAGACTCCAACGCTGGGTGCCAAAATTTATGCAATTGAACTGAATGAAACACCCAAATTTGAGTATTAAGAAGCCTTTACTCTGTTCTCTAATGGTCAGAACCACCAAAGTACCACAATGTATTATTTGGTTGATCCATTAATCCTATCCCAAGGTATTAATTCCCCTTACCATAATGATGAACTTTGTAGTTCTACAATTTCATCAATTTGGGGACTACGGTGTTAGTCCCCTTTACTCTGTTCCGTAATGGTCAGGACCCCAATAGCAGCACCAGTATTAGGAAGTATCATTAGGTTAAATGGAGCTACAGCAGCACTGCTGCAATAAAACCTGACCAAAAAAATGACAATAAACAATACGCCACCCAAATTAGACCTGTTGTGTAATTGTCCTGACCAACAAAGAACAGGGAACCAACAGAGTACTAACAAACTACAAAAACAGATGCACTACAGTCTGTAATTATAAAACTACAATTACCTACAACAAAGTCCATCTATATGGTAAGTGGAGAAAATAGATAATGGAGCAAAAAGGCAATGTGTCCAAACTTTTAACTTTTACTGTACTGTAAAGCTGTGAAATATACAGATATGTAGTTTATTTAAAAAAAATTTAAAAAAAACAATACAAGCCATTAGTCAGAAATACTGCCTGCAATTGTGATAATGCAGCTAGATAAATGTATATCAGACTGCACTTTAGCCTTTTGCACCCAGCAAGTTTCAGCATTGCTGCCTCCTCTTACGTCATGGTTGCCATGGCGGCTCTGTTATTCTTTGTTTGATAGGTTTTATTTCATATGAAAATAGTCTAACAGGAAATAAGCTCTGAGCCACACAGCTGCTCCACATGCAAGCTGCCTTTTTAGGCTTACCAAGTGAGAGCTGCACACTCTAAAATTCCAACATTTCACTGTTTCACAATACACTGCAAATTAGTTTTAGATCAGAATTTAAAACTTCCTACAAATCCACAAATCCGGTGCAGTGTGAGCCAAGAGCTGTGCATCTGATACCAGTAGATGTAACACATGCTATTATATCAGGCTGTGTGCAATCAGTGTGAATTTCTGGGTGTGTATGTGCATTCGCGTGGCAGTGTGTGCTTTTTAAAGGGTTGTCTCCTATTTTTTGGCCCTTAGGGCTGTGCTGTTCTACACAGACGGGATGTGGCGGGGTGGAGCAGCGCTCCCCAAAACTAATCCACTCAGACAGGTGTGTGTCTCTGCTTGTGTGTTCCATGGGTGGAGCTCTGATTTTACTGTAATCCATTCTGGCAGGTCAGCATCCTTTCCTGTGTGTGTGTGTGTGTGTGTGTGTGTGTGTGTGTGTGGTTGAGAAAGAGAAGTAGAGAAAAAAAAACACTGGGATTACCCTACCTAATGGAGTACTCCTGTACCGCCTGATGCTCCTCACCATCTCTGCCACTTTATGCTGAGAGACAAGACAAAGAAAAGAAGTTAAAAAAATATCAAGTAAGAAAAGTTGTTGTATCATCTTCAAGTCTGTACCAATATAGTATTAAAAAAAATCATATTTTTTAATATACTGATTTACTGCCATTTTTAAACTGTATAATCATGTCATTCTGTAGGGATGAGACAATTAATTGTTTTTGCAATCACTTTACAATTAATTAATGAAAAGAGCGCCTCACCATTGTCATGGCGACAATCTGATAGCCAGAACATTAGACCAAATGGTGCAACATGCACAGAACAAAAATAACGTTACACGTTTAGTACACTTATCTTTTTAATTTGTCCTTACAGGAAAAACCTAGTTTTCTTTTAAACAGATATGAATATGTATTTTGAGGGACACAGATAATTTTTTAACTTTGATTTTTACAAAAGAACTTAATATTTTGTGTTAATATTCAGCAAATGACCTGCATCTATTTTGATGACAAAATGTCATTTTATGGCATTTTTTTGTAATTATTTAATTAAGTTAATCATTGCATTGATTTTATTTTCTTGAAAATAATTGTACCATCAAAATCTATGCTTGTTTCATCCCTCGTCAGAAGTGGCCACATAAAACTTTACTTACCATCTTCTCAAAATTAACCAACTCCCCATGAAAGGTCTTACAACTCTCATGAAGAAAAGTCAGGTCTACAGAAAACAGACAAAATGCATTACATGTTTGCATGGAAACAAAGTCTGTATACAGTCTGTATAGCACTTAGAAAAAATACAGAGGATATAAGAAGGCTTAGTGTTCCCTGATCATGGATGGAAGCTTATTCTGTATTATTCTATGACAGAATTTAATAAAAGCAGAGTAAGACTGAACACACTGAGACTGTTCATGCATAGCACCCCCCAGGAGCAAAGCACTGTATACATGACACTTATTAGAGTGTGAATCACAAACAGGCAAAAACAGATAAGGAGCTATTCAAGCTGGAAATCCATGTCACCCTGCATGGCCACACAGGGCTGGAGTTGGTAAACACGCATTAAAAATGTAACGCTGAGTCACAAGCATTAGTTCAGCCAGTTCTCAAAAAACCAAAATATCTAAGACAGCCACTAATAATTTATTGACTTTAGTTAGGTTCATTGCACATGATACCGTGACCTGAGAAAACTGAAGTGCTCTTGCTGTATCACATCAGTAGATTCTTAGCAAAATGTAATGCAATTGTGGACTAAAACACTAAAATACTGGGAACATATTTTGCTTTCAGGGGCATCCAGGGAGAAAGTTTAAGGCGCTGGCCCTGGCATCCTGAAAGTGGCAATAGGACACTTAATAAATACAGCCCAGTCCGACTCCATTTTCCAGCATTTCACTGTGTGACTGGGCTAACTGTAACCTGTGGAACACCCTACTTAAGATAAGCCATTCCTGCATGATTTTTGTTTGCAGCCTACTGCGCAAAGCGAGGTTTATAAGTGTATGGTTTTGGTGTGTTTAATGTGAAAGAACTGTGAGTGTGTGCGTGTTCAGAGTGTTTAAGCATGCAGTTTGTGGACTATATGAAGAAATTTAAAAGAAAGTACAAAATAAATATTTGAAGGAGAAGTTTAAATAGACTTCAGATTGTAGGTGCAGTTAACAAAAATAAGTGAAAATAAAGTGTTACCTAAATTTAAGAGAATTGAAAAGAGAAAAGTTAGACAAATTGTGTAATTCTGTAAGGAATGTGTGCATTCTGAAAAGATACTTAATGTGAGTCCCATACAAAAATAGCTTAAAACAAAAAAAAGCTTTAGAAGCTTTATACTCATCAAGACCGAGGTCTCATTTTATGAAAATAAAATTGGTTTACACAAATCTGCTCTCTTATTTGCTGTAAGTTTGGACTGTGTTTCTCTATAGTTTATTTATATTAGTGCTTTTCAATTAACAGTAATCTAAAAACCAAAACAAAAATGAGACTGAGGCTGAAAGAATGCCAATGTTCATTGACATTGACTATCAAAATAGCAGTAAAGCAGTAGTGACAGCATTCTGCTAGGAGTTAGAGGAAGCTGAAGGGTAGGAGAAATAAGTCAGCGGGAAAAGGAAAGCTGCACAGAAACATTACTTATACTCACACAGAGTGTAATATAGAAGCAGCACATACAGGGTAGTAAGCAGTTGCTACATCTCATGTATCAACTAAAACAAGCACTTTAATTATAATAAAAAAAACAAAAGCAGATTTATACATTTTCCTCCTAAATGGTGGCATGGTGGATTAATTATGCATACATTTGATGGGGATCCAGATTTGAATTCCTTTCCAATTGTAGTTTTCATGTTCTCACTGTGGATTTTCTTTGGTTCCCTCCCACAGTCCAAATACATGGATTCAGGGTAAATTTGCTGCTCTAAATTACACCTATAATGTGCGTGTGTGTATGTATGTGTGTGTGTGTGTGTCTGTGTGTGTGTGTGTGCCATCGAATGAGCATGGGGAAACCCCTCCCCCTTTTTATTGTAAGGATGAAAATTGTATGTATATAGTCATTAATCATATAATCAAGTTGTATGAAAGTCATACAATATTTTTCAATTTCCTTAATTTTATATAACCCCTTTGCTTACCTATCAGCAACTACTTCACTACCACACTACTGCTATAGTGTCATATTCTAAAGACGTTTTAAAACACGACAACTGCATTTGGAAAGTCAGGCACTGTTATTGATTGAGAGGGCCTGGCTAACAATCTTTGTTCTAGTTTATCCCAAAGGTGTGTGATTGGGTTCAGATCGGGGCTTTATCTGGGGCAGTGAAGTTCTTTCACATTAAACACTCCAAAACCTTTTATGAACCTCGCTTGCGCAGTAGGCTGCAAACAAAAACCATGCAGTATTAGGAAAACTGTTTCAAAAGAACTAAAAGCATTTAATTCTCCAAAATGCAAAGCTAGGTGCATGATTTAATACTGTGGCACTGGAAATAACTAAATGAAAAATATATGTCCTAATATATCTCTACATATAGTGTATATGGTATACATGGCTTACCTTTAAGCAGTAAGGGGGTGAATGGAATAAGTGGGGCCCTCAGACTGGCTAACAAGTCCCTGTATGACTTATGGTTCCTCGAAGGATCCTGAAACACACACAAATACAAATTTTTATTGTCAACACTGAACACAATTTTTAAGCTGTTTAACCTTTGTGTTTGATATGCTCTGTTTATTCATTCATTCATTATCTCCCGCTTATCCTCTATTAGGGTCGCGGGGGGGTTCCCCATGCCCATCCAGGGGAGAACGTCTCGGGCGCTGGGCAGATAGACCCAGGACAGGGCGCCAATCCATCGCTGGGCAAACACTCACACACACAGACACACTCTAAACGGGGCAATTTTGAGAATTCAATTAACTTGATCCATGTTTTTGGACTGTGGGGGGAAACCGGAGAACCCGGAGGAAACCCACGCAGACACGGGGAGAACATGGAAACTCCACCCAGATGGGGATTCGAACCAGGAATCCCTAGCGCTGAGAGGCAAACGTGCTAACCACTAAGCCACCGTGCCGCCGCTCTGTTTATTGTGCATGTTAATAATTCACTAACACTGTAGTAAGTATCCTGTATATAAATTATATTTTGTCACTATGTTAAATGAGAACTAAAATCTGTGGGGAAAAAACATCTGCGCTTAATGTATTTTATAAAATTCCTGTACCTAAATTAATCTGGACTAACTGAGGGAGTGTTAATTTGTGCTTAAATGAATGTGGTGAACACCCAGAATCTCCCACACCTGCACTGACAGGTCATGCCTAATATCATTAAAAAGATTCATTGTGCACGACAGTCTTTTTGCAGCAATAGGCTTTAAAAGTGTGGCAAGATCAATTAACCTATTTGAAGTTATCATAGACAGAGTATGTTAAGTCTCATTTGGTTTACAGTGGACTTACCGCAATACTCTCAAACTGCTGGAACTGTTTTCGGAACTTCCCTGGCAGACCCTGCATTAAAAAACAAACAAAAATGATAACTTTATTTTTTATACCTGTTCATATGTTCATAGTGTAAGCTTTATCTTAAGAGGAAAAGACTAAAATAGAGAAATATGCGGCAGGTCACTCTGCCACAAAGCACTGGGGTTCCTTATAAAAAAGGCCCTGCTTAGTCAGTTCAGTTACCATGACAACTGCTAACAGGCCACAGTCTTCAGAATTTAGCTTTTAGCAACTAAATAGAGGAAAAAGGAAAAGCGTGCGTGTATGTGTGTGAGTGTGCACACAGACAGTGTGATAGAAAATGGTAGACAGCAGAAAGAATAAGAGAAATGCCAAGTGTGTAAAACGATTCAGAATAAACACTAATATAAAAAGGTAGAGGAAATAGAAATGTGCTTACCTCCCAGGTAAGGCGCAGGCGGCTAACTGCAGGGTTGTCCAGCCCCAAAACTACAGCAAGAAATGACAGCAGGTCCTGCTGCTGCTTACACCTTAAACAGAACCCAGCAAAAATTATAACCTACATGCAATTATAGTAAAAAAGCTTCTGTCCTGTCATATTCACTACATTTATTTGATATATTCTGACCAATTTTTTACTGAAGTATCATGATTATACATCAAAGTCTGAATTCCGCAGTGTTATTTGTATCTGTCCAGGTGTGATTCCAAGTCTCAAAAAAAGTCATATTTTTAAGTGCGCATCAGAATTACTTTATTACTGAATCAAAGAAACAGAGAGAGGGGAAGGTGTTTTTCAGTAAAATATTGACACCCTATTTATGAGTTGAGACACGTTCTCAGAATTTAAATCTGTAATTATTTAATTCACTGGATTTTTCAACAGACAAAAAGAACAGAGGACACTTTTAAACTTTGCAAACTAAAAAAAACGTTCTTTTTAAAAATAGTTTTCTTTTACTTACAGAGCTGCAATCTTGATAAACTTGCGTAAAAGCTGTACCCTCTTTGGAAGCGACTGGCACTGCAGGATCTCTGTGGCCACCCAGTGCTGTACCTCACTGCATCTCTGCAGTACTAACTCTAGGTTTAAGGGGCGCCAGCGTGCCTCTTCACCATGAAACACATAACAAACAAACTCCACCTGTTTAAACAAAACAGCAACACAGACCCGGTTGGCACAAGTACTGACGTTCGAACATCTATAATAGAGGGTGAGGCAGTTACAGAAAATGAGTGTGTGAGTGCATGCGTGTGTGATGTCTGACCTCATGCACACAGCTAAAGAGTTCCCAGTCGAACACAACCAGTTGGTTGGACACTTCCTCTGCACTCATGTCATGGAGTTTGCTGTCACCCGGTGACCAGTGAATCTCCTCAGGCAGAGGCATCTAATGAACATATGCAAGTTAAAAGCTGGTTTTGCAGTCAGGACAAACTACAAGGCTGGGACATGAACTTATCAAATGCTTATCAATGCAGAAATGACTCACATATATCTTATTGCATTAGTAATAAACAGAAAGAATTTATTCACTGCGGTAATGTGATTAGGATATCACATTGCTTTAATGTGGTATAAGTAAAATAATAAATGTTACCATAACATGTTATAACATGCAACAGCAGCGAGGCTGGGAGAATATTTAACATGGAGTGCCAAAGACAACAATAATCAACTTTCAAGTACTACTCAAAAATACTTATCATTTTGATTACATGCCAATAATCCTAATAGGTCATGTTAATCTGGGGTAATCAAGTAAACAGAACTTAACTTATTGTGCTATTGTGTTTCTGCCTTGTCACTGTGCTTTACATGCTCACGCATAGCAGTTGTACTACTGTGATAAACCATCTCCACGTTGCAAAGCTTACAGAGTGCCACATTGTTCAGTCTCTAGCCAAAATACTTGAATACTTGAGCAGAGCTTTTAAGCAAAAAAAATCATGGCTGCATCCAAATTTCTCATGGGATGGAACATGAGGGCTGCAGCTAATCTTGCCTAATGCTTTTGCATACTGTGTAGTACGGTAGTAGGTGATTTTAGATGCAGTATTACTGAACACCTTAGCAACATATCAACACATGGCATGCAAAGTAAAGTATTAATAACAACTACATCACTATTTTTATGGGGAAAATAAATATACTGTGAATATATATATTCTGTTCTCCAGACAAAATTTTCCAGTGTTGTCCAATGTTATTAGACTTAGCACAGTTCAGGCTAAAAACAACAATGGTGTAAACTAAAAAACTACATAATTAGGTTTAGTTCATGAATTTTATCTTTATTTACAGAATGGCTTTTTGCTCAGAATGGAATCTTTGTAAGTGGTGCGAATCTCACCAGACTTTCAAGCTCAGAGGGCTCACAGGCAAACAGGTGTGTATTAACGCCCAGTGTAGTGAAGACAGCCTCATCACTAGGACGGAACACGGCCTTCTCTGTTTAAAAACATGAAAAAAAGATCAGATTGAACAAACAATCCCAACACACACTAACAACACAAAATACCCGACAAAATAAAACATTCCACACAGATTCAGTAGTAGTAAAGCCAGCATTGTGTTATCTGCAATAATAACATATGATCACTTACAGGCTTAAACTCTATATGACCTGTTATTCAATTCAACTGGACTAATCTGTGTATGTAATAGATACCCTGTCAAACACTGTCAAAACACTTGGCACTTGAATAATCACTGCTTTTTGAATTCTGTTTTAAATTGGCTATTGGTATGAAGTGTTTCTGTGGGTTCTTATTACCATCCATTCTAGGGAGTTTGTTGGCACTTACCTCCAGATGAAGTGACTGCCACCAGTATAAGGGTGCCAGGTTGGGTTGGTTGCTCTTCACTGTATTGAAGTTTTTCCCGTACCAGAGCCAAAATCTCTCCGACACGACACGATAATCGGCTTCGGATAGTAACGTATGAATGATCTGGTGTGTAGACCCTGCAGAAAACTGCAAAAACAAAGACAAGTTTGCTTTGAAGGTCTGTAAAAGATCCACAATAAAATGCATATACGCTATTAAGCTGCTGATGCATTGGCTTCAAAGCAGTTCACTTCACAGTATCTACTTTTGTAGCTGTTTCTAGCAAGCTCCATATCCCCACAGCAGACAAACTTTCATCCGTTCTGACACTTTCTAGACCTGTTATCTGCCTTTACCACAGTCAATAACAACATTCCAACATTTATCCTGTCATGGCAGTAGTTTCTTTCTTATTTGAGTGTAAAAACAAACCAGTTTTTTTATAAAGTGGCTGCAAATCCAGCCCTCTTTATAGGTATCCCCTAAGGTTTACTGCTTTATATTTAATTTTGGTAACACTTAACCCAACTTATCATTTTTATCTTTAGAATACTTAGTCCTGACTTGCAATTCTTGCAATGTCTGCAGGACATATTATCACGGATAATAAGTTCAGCTTATCACTTAGGGCTAATGTTTCACATTCTTCAAAACATATGTAAAATAAATTCTTCCATCTGGAATTATAAGGATTAAAACCCCAGAAAAACCAGACACCTACGCATACATATGGCAAACAGCTATATTAATCTCTGTTCATATTACTCCAATCTTTCATCCAAGTTTTTCCTGTACAACATCACTAAGATTTCTCACCTTGGAGGTCACTTGAGTCCTGCCTCTTGTGCCATACAATCCAATGTACTGCAAATGCATGTCACTTTATGGATGTAATTCCCTTTCGGAGCTCCCTATAGCCGCATCAATCTAAGATCTTGTATACAAAAGCTAGAAATGGACCAGTCAGTTCCTGCTAGAAAGTAGTAATCAAACCCTGCTCTCTTTCATACACTTTCAATTAAGTATCACTTGATAGGTCCCACCTCTGAGGATACTAAGCAAACAGCATAGTGATTCTCTGTTCTGACAACCAAATGGTTCAGCAAACATCCCCTTCTGCTTTCTGTACCCAACAGAAAATAACAGACATGCCTCTCAGAACTTAACCTAGTAGTTTGTCTAATAAAAATGTACTGTATTCTTTCTTATTTTGATAGTTTTCATTTATATCTAAATAGGGCCTTAGCTGAATAGTATGATTATGTATACTGCACAAGTTTTACTTGGGAATTCCATATCAGACATCATCACACTGCTTATTGTTCATCATGTGTTCAAAGAAAACTGACTGCTGATCAATATATTGCTCCGAGGTCTGTAGTCTTAATTAAATGTCCTCACTAAAACAAGCCATGCTGCGATAGTGAGGTCAGTAGTTATTCCCTTGTTAAGATTGTTTATTGATTACATACTTGGAAAGCACATGGTCAGATCACAGACTAACTATTAAAGAAACTTACCTCAATAATAAAATTGCACTCTTATGCTGCTAAATAGCATATTGCACAGATTGGGACTCACCCATTAAAGGATTATTATTAGATTGTACATATAATTCATGTTTATTTAGCCTCAGGTGTAAATGTTGATCGGTAAATTTCTTAGAAGCAGTCTGAAAACTCACTCTCATCCGAGCCTCGGAAAGCCTCTCGGGGCTGCAGGCAGGCATCGATGCGTCTAAAGTGGCGAAAGAGTGGGCGCACCTGCTTCTTCCGGCTCTCCTTATCCTCCTCCGCACTTAAAACAGTATATGAAAATTATGTTTTCTAATAATGTTTTTTTTATTTCAGAAAATATTTAATCAGTAAGAAATATCAACATAATAAACAAAGTACAGTATGTACTACATTAATCCTGTTTTTAAGCATTAAGCATCAGCTGATAAAGCACTTTGCTGACCGCCAACAACAAATAAGGCTGACATTTATAGACGGCAGAGGCTAGTGTTGATTGTGTGGCATATATTTTGGCAAAATCGTAAAAAATAACCTATTTTTTTAATTATGATAATTGTCCTGATTTGTGGATTATATTGGTCTATTTTGTATACTTCTATGTACTAGGTCTAAGTGTTGGGTAGAACTTAAATAATCAATTCAGTTTATAGGTTTAATTACAGTGGCAAAGATCCAAACAGTTTCTCAAGAAAATGCTGCCTTCTGTTCAGTGACATTCAAATCTCACCCATGCTTTTTGCCATAACAAGTGCACATAAATAAAAAAGGGAGCTCCATATGGAACTGGTTTTGTAAAATGTCAGGGTTCTCACACATCAAAAAAAGACTTTAATGTGTTTCAAAAATAAATAAATAAAAAAACAAACATTTATCCAATGCTAAATTATTTATCTTCATTAAATTTCATTTTCATATTTTCTTGTTATGATGTTAAATATGTAACATTCAATAAACAGACACTTTATGGATTAATTCTTGTTCTTACATTTACATATACTTTATCAGCTCCACTTATCATCATCAAAGGCAGTCAATCTGGTTCTCTACACGGTTAAGACCCCCACTGAGTAACCACATTGCAGGTATTAGTTGTAGTGAATGTGATTAGACAGAGTGGTAGATGATTCTTTGCACTGCAGTGACACTGAATTGGTGCTAGTGTGTTCGCATGTGTTGCACTAGTGAGTTGGCCTCTCTGTTTGTTGAGTTGGTGATAAGATTCAGTTCTGCCATTTCACCTCGTCACCCAGATCACCATTAGCAGAAAGCATATAATAAAACTTTGCTAACAAAAAATATCCATCCATCCATCCATTATCTTCCGCTTTATCCTCTATTAGGGTCGCGGTAGTTTTCCTCATGCCCATCCAGGGGAGAAGGTTTCGGGCGCTGGGCAGATACACCCAGGACAGGGTGCCCATCAATCGCTAGGTACTCTCACTCACAAACACACTCTATATGGGGCAATTTTGGAGAATTCAATTGACCTTGATCCATGTTTCTGGACTGTGGGAGGAAACTCGTGAACCCAGAGGAAATTCACGCAGACACAGGAAGAACATGGAAACTCCACCCAGATTGGAATTCAAACCAGGAATCCCCAGTGCTGAGAGGCGAACGTGCTAACCACTTAGCCACCGTGCCGCACATAACAAAAAATATATATATAAATAAAATAAATATATATATATATAAGGGCGGCACGGTGGCTTAGTGGTTAGCACATTCGCCTCTCAGCGCTAGGGATTCCCGGTTCGAATCCCCATCTGGGTGGAGTTTCCATGTTCTCCCCGTGTCTGCGTGGGTTTCCTCCGGGTTCTCCGGTTTCCTCCCACAGTCCAAAAACATGGATCAAGTTAATTGAATTCTCAAAATTGCCCAATTTAGAGTGTGTATGTGTGAGTGAGTGTGTGCCCAG
>JAFMOD010000163.1:775046-797546 GCA_019802435.1 Corydoras maculifer
GCATGGGGAACCCCACCGCGACCCTAATAGAGGACAAGTGGAAGATAATGAATGAATGAATGAAAAACCAAAGGAAAATGCATGAAATTTATAACAATGTGTATGATGGCCGAAAATTGGTCAAATGGTTTTAAGTTATGAAAAGAGGGTATATAGTCCCCCATATTTGGTTTTCAGATAAATATCATGCTGTTTTGGCTCATTTGTGTTCTCCGCAACTCTATTACATTTTGAAAGTCATTAAAATCAGTGAAACGTCTTGTTCAATCTAATCCTAATTATGCTTAATAAAATGTAAACTGTTTGACATTCCTTTAAATTACAGATTTTTATTCCTGACACATCCTTATAAATTATTGCTGAGCTGTAGCAAAAACACTGAAAATTACTGTTTGTTCAAATCATTTATTACATTAAATAATTAATAGAGTAAATAATATTAAAACAAAAAATACAATATTACTTATTCAAGAACTCTAACTAGTTATTTAAGACAAACTAATTATTAAAAGGCAATTTATCAATTTCAGACTCTAAATCACCAACACTTAGTCAAAAACTAAATTTTTTTTTTTACTTTTTAGGCACTGTGTTTGATGCACCATATTTAAATATTTGTTAAAGAATTCTACACTGTATATATGAGTTAGTTAGAGCTGAAAATTGTCAATATTAAGAAAAACAGTAGAGGCATCTGCAAAAGTTTACATCTTAAATTTCCTAAAAACTTTTAAAGTAGGTCAGGTCCTTCAGATAGTATGCAAAATATTCATGCAAACTAGAAGCGCAGCACAAACCTTGGTTATTACCTGCATAGAAGTGCATTCAGAGAATTTATATTTACTTAAAGACATAATACTTAACTGCCAAATCGGTACACATTTCTGCATGTGCTTTAAAAAACACTAAGCTCAGAACAATACTCTAAACACATGCACCAGGTCAGTGAAACAGATATACAAACCGGTTCAGAACACGCATTGTGACTGACTAGTGATCAGTCCTAAGCAGAGGTGCGCTGAAGTTCCTAACTGGTTCGGGCTTGCCATGATTTTTTTCCCCCACTTTGTTGTTTGAAATTTCTTACACATGAAAAGGTTTCAGCTGTACAGGTGAAATTACAACAGTATGGGAGGAATTAAATGAGACAAAGCAGGAATTAAATGAGTAAAACTTAAAAAGCTCCAAAGCTTTTCTAATCCATTAAACACAGAGTATATGTGTAATAAAGGGTTATTTTGTCTACAGAAAGTTTTTTTTTTTTTTTTTTAATGGTATATGAAAATTTAAATGTATATGAAAATTTTTTATCATTGTTAAATGAAAATGCTTGAATGTTTTAAATTTTTGAACTTACTGTTACTAATGTCACTAGCATCAGAATATTTTACTAATCACTAATAATTTATGGATTATGTAACATTGTTCAAAAGTACACATTTGATATTAGAATCAAACGTAGTAGATAGTAATATCATCAAATCAACAACTAAAGCTCCTCCCACAGTCCAAAAAGATGGATCAAGTCAATTTAGTTCTCCAAATTGCCCCATATAGTGTGTGTGTGTGTGTGTGTCTGTGTGAGTGAGTGTGTGCCCAGCGATAGATGGGCGCCCTGTCCTGGGTGTATCTGCCCAGCGCCAGAAACGTTCTCCCCTGGATGGGCATGGGGAACCCCCCCCCCCCCTAACCACATTTTGTCTCTCTAGTTAAGATTCTGTTACTGCTGCAACATTCTTCCAGATTAGCTCCCACCTTTGAAAAGAAACATCAACACCACCTTAACACCACCACTCAACTTTGTGTGTCACATCAGTGGCTCTGTTTAAACATGCACACAAACTACAATTCCACACTTTATACACTAGCTAGCAGTACAAAGTATGATACAACTGCATTCATAGATAAAGCTCCTGTCACTAATGTATAGAAAAGTTTAGACTTGTAGTGCATGTGCAGCTTTAGGCTGCGTGAAGAAGCATTCAACTGACAAATTCTTTAGAGGAACTGTGGTATGATCTATAAACATGAAAAGACCAACCTTAGAGATTATATCAGATGTTACATTAAGCCAAAATGAGCACAGTGCAAATGTATTAGCGGAATTTAGTATTACACTCACTTTCTACGTATAAGCGCAATAAGTATTCAAGTATTCAAAAAGAAATAAGATAAGATATGCCTTTATTGGTCCCACAATGGGGAAAACCCCATTCACATTCTGAGCAGCAAGGTGACCATAGTTGGGGAAGTTAGTACTTAACAAAATTTTGTTAATTCATACAAGTGTATTTCTGGTGATTGTGCTCAAAGTTTTAGCTTGTTAATTCTAGATCAGACTCATTTCAAGTATTTTTACATGTGCTTCTTTGTTAAGCTTCCAGGTAACTTTCGTCAGTTTTTAAGAGCAGTGCACCTGCAGATTTTTTTGTCATGCTGCTTTGGTCTTATATCAGTCAATATGCTCTGACATATCGCAACCCTGTGTATTAGATGTTGCTGCATAAGGGCACCTATAAACTACTTTATTAAGTGCAAGTTGAGGAATGACCCTCAGCTAGAAATGTCTAGTCACTGGTGCCTTGAACTTATTTTGAAAAAGATATCAGCTCATTACATGTTCAACTCTGGAAGAACATGCACAAATCTGCTGCACGTTAAAGAATTTTCTACATTAAGTGAGTTTTCCTGCGTGGATGTTAAACCTGGGTGTAGGAATGTGTACATATGTGTGGGTGTTGACCTCGGGGAAGGAAGGCAGTGTATTGTGATAATGCCCCAGCCATTCTAACCCCTTCCTCAGACTGCAGGTCAGAAATGTCTGCTGGTTTAGGACGGGAAGGGCCTCACTTCCACAAGTGCGATTAAGCAAACACAAAAATCATCAGCTGTGGAAGTGAAACAGAGGTTTCTGTATAGACTTTGGTGGAACTGAATAGAGGAGGGAAGGGTTATATACATTGTGATAGACAGCCTGTTACCATGGAGGCTTAATCACATCTGAACCCCCACTACCCACGCACATGCTCCTTTCTTTCTCTGCTTCTCTTCCCTTCATCTCTTCTTCACTGTCGCTGGAACATTTGGCAGGAAGAAGTGTGATGCAGAAATAGTGTGGGAGTGTATAGTTGTGTGTGAGTGCAGAGAAGAAAGAGATAGCAAGAATACAAGTACAAGGTCCATGCATGCTTTAGTATTGCCTGTTTTTGTTTGTCATTTCTGCCTTCTCCTGAGCCCTCTAATCACTCTGTAATGGTAGGGATGATGGGCTACCATCAGCAGTTATACACATTTAAATAAAGATAAGTGCAGAATGCATTCTGCTCAACATAATCACAGGTAACTACAGGGAAGTTTCTATAAAGCCACTAGTGCAGCTTATCCCCATTCTTTTAAAGATATTAAACATGACAAAATATGAATATTAGAAGAACTGCTGTTTTAGATGGTTTCTATACAATGTTCTTACATTTAATATGTAACAAGCTTCCAATTTAAACCTAAAAGGAATGTTCATTACCATTGTGGTATTTAAAAAAAAACATTTCATTGTAGACATGCATAAATAATGATTGAAAATTCTCTTGAGCTAATTCTTTATAAATGATTTACATAGCTTGTCTCTGCACAGCAGCAGAAGCAGCAGCATACCACAGATAATAGAAGTACTTCAGCTCAAATCTACTGCTACTGCAACAATCAATTATCAGCCATGAATCAGTAACTTTACATGTCTGATTTAGATTTTTTGTTTCCATAAAGGAAACAACTACTTTATGACAGAGAAACAAATATAATTATTTTTATTTTTATGTAACATTTCATAAACATGCATGGTGCACTTCTTATGAATTTGACTTATGTAACAAAAAAGTTTACTTAGTGTGAATTGATTTCTGTGTTTTTATGCTATCAGTCTGCCACATGAAAGAAAAAAGAGCTAAACAAACCAATCAAGGAGAATGTGATATACAGGGTCACGTTCTTCACACTTAAATAATGTGAAATGATGTGTTCTTGTTAAAATAGAAGCATGACTGCTGTATCCAGAATGTAGCTGGCCAAACTGAAACTTAGATTATTATATGAGCTAATGGATACCGCTGTGGAAAGTTTAAATATTGGTAAGTAATGACAAATGGGCTGCCTATACACTAGGAACATCTCCCTTCTCTCTCGCAAGTCTCCTCTCACATTATATTTTTTGGATGCAAGCCCTGATCCATTTACATCATCACAGAGTAATGCATGTGCACCATTTATTAACCAAAGTCATTAAGCAGTGGAACAAAAAGAAGGAAACTAATATTTAACAGCAAGTTTCAAATTTTGATGTTTTTATATATTTACTAAAGTATTCCATAAAAGGATATTTTTAGGTGGCTGCATCACATTTGTGTCACGGCTTCAATCACCGTTTTGGAGAGAGATTTTTGGTCTTCTGTTTACATTTCTGTATTAGCGTTAACAGTTGACCAAAAATTAAATTAGCAATTTAAGTCACATGTTTACTGCAGCTGAATCGGCTCAGCATTCTTGCTTACATGTTCCTGCTTGGTTAACAGCTCTGTTTAAGTTACACAGCTAGGCATGCTTTTATTTATAAATAATATTGCTTTTATTTTGGTCTCTTCGGTGTCCTGTGTTCTAGTTTCGTTTCACCCCATGTCCATTAAATCTGGTTGAACAATCAGCACACATGACACTGCATTATTGAGTTACCTAATAAAAGTAAGAATGCGAGTAAAATTTAATGGGACCTAGGAAATTTTGTTTCACTAATATAGCTATTTAAAATCTTGTTGGAGCTTCCAGTTTGTCTTTTAGAAAGGGGGAATATTTATTTAAAAAACATGTTTGAAAGCCACGGTGGCTTAGTGGTTAGCACGTTCGCCTCTCAGCACTAGGGATTCCCGGTTCGAATCCCCATCTGTTCTCCCCGTGTCCGCGTGAGTTTCCTCTGGGTTCTCCGGTTTCCTCTCACAGTCCAAAAACAATTAAGTTCTCCAAATTGCCCCCTATAGAATGTGTTTGTGTGAGTGAGTGTGTGCCCAGCGATAGATTGGCACCCTGTCCTGGGTGTATCTGCCCAGCGCCCGAAACGTTCTCCCCTGGATGGGCATGGGGAACACCACCGCGACCCTAATAGAGGATAAAGCAGAAGATAATGAATGAATGATGAATGAATGTTTGAAAGCAAGATTTATATATTTCCCAAAGCATCTAATAGTGAAATTAGCCTGATGTTAAAGTTGCTAATACACTACAGGTTGTATCTAATATCAATATGATTCTGTAATTCAGGAATATAAAGAGCAAAAGCACAGACACCTCTATAGAAGGGAACTAAACACATACACCAGCAACATCGGCAGATCCTTGATATATTAATATTAATTGTTCTCATGTTGCCCAGAAAGTTTTATAAACTTTATACTCTGGAACACTGTTGTTTTAGTGCTATGCTAACAGTAACTTTTAAAAGTTATAAACGGTAGCTTTAAAGTACAGATATGTCAGGAGTGCAGAAATTTTGGACAGCTACATTTTAAACAAATTCTGTTTTTTCTCCTAGTCAGCATATCAAGTCAGACTAGATTTTGTTTTACATGATATTACACACTACAATGTACTGAAACCCTGTAGTGTTAAACTTCACACCAGAACAACAAAAACAAAAACAACAAAAAACAATCTGTAATCTATAATACACATCTATACACATATACAACTAAGTGAAGTGAGTTGTCTAGTATTCTTTTTAATATATATTTTTTACAGTAGGCATTTAGTAAGGGGATAACAATTTCAATGTAATTTTTTAATGCTGCTAATGTAAACATGCACTCATTATGGTAAAATTCAGAAAGTACCTAAAATACTTTGAGACTAAATTGATAAAATTACACCCTAAAATAGCAGCTCTTGTTTGACCTAACCTAGTTTGTTGGTCTCTGAAGAGATCACAAGATTCTGAACATAGAAGCACCCTGAGCACAACATGCCTCACCTGTGGGATAATTATGTTGCACAGAGTAAAATCTATACTGCAGACAGGTGCTGGTTTACCATCATGTTTACTTGTATGTTAAAAATGTTACAGCAATGCTCAAAAATAAATATTTTCAGACAAAAAGATATTTAAATAATTTTTCTTTTCAAATTACTGTTTGTTTAGTCAGTGTTTTCGATTATGATTCCGAATGTCTGAATGCCTCGTTTGTTATTTCGGTTTATCTACGCTGTAAAGCAAGACTTCATATTGTGTTGTTACAAGGTAATATTACTCAAGTTAGATGTTGCATGGCAATAATAAATCAGTGTAACTAAACTGAAAATAGTAAAATACCATGTCAACCCAAGACCCCCCTCTGTGTCCTATATATAGTAGTAGTTATAGTAGTTATTCCATTATTAAAATGTTCATGACATTAAAAAGAAATTGTTGCCCTATTTACCAAAGATCTTTTAAACTGGCTGTATAAAACACTGACTACATTGATATTTATAATATTGTTATAAGTTTAACATTCTAAACAGTCTTAACATTTGAAACCTAAATAGAATATTAAAGATTAGTCATCTTAATTACATCAGGTCATTTAGCACTTCAGTAAGAACACCTTATTGTACAAGCTGATAATCATTGGGATAACAAATATTAAGATGTATGCCTCTGGCACCATTTATCTAAACTAACCAGCTTTAAGCCTAATCTACTTCTACACCTCTTGTAAGCAACCTTCTTACTTAAGCACAGTGACCTAGTTTCTGAATATAAGGTTCCCCTGAAGACACATGCTGCAACTGAAGTTTTTTTTTTTAAGTAGCCTAGCAGTGATGATGACAGTAAGAGCGGCCTCAATACTTCAGAAAAATCATCAAACTAAAGCTAGACACAAGAGTACTTAAACCGATCAGCACCAAGTGCTGCATAAAGACCTCTTTAGCAGTACATACTAAAAGTTTTCATAAACTCTACAAACAGAAATTAAAATGACTATTTACTTTAAATTCTGAAGGCTCTATGCATCTACTTAGCTCATAATGTTCTACCCCAGAACAAAGACTTGTCTTCAAATGTAGTGTCAAAAAGGCTCTGTTTAAGTCTGCATTACATATAGAGATATAGCCTCCTCCAAGCTGTCCCTGTAAGAGTTAACCAGTGTATTTATTTATCTAAAGTCTAAATTTATCTAAATTTATCTAAGAATTTAATATCTAAAGTATTGTTTTTGGTGGTCAAACGTTAAATATAATGTTTAAGTCCACGAGTCTATCATCGGCAGAATACTAAACAGTAATGGATTGAATAGCAGATAAGCCTAAATTAGATCTTTTTAATTTAAAAGAGAAATGCTATATTTTGTAGAAAAAAACACTTATTTCCAATAAAAAGCAAATCCCATTTTTTAAATGTGGGAGTGACTGTATCAGGGTCAAGGCCTGTTTAGCTACATCTGTGAACATCAGGCACCCATTCACACAATTAATTAAGAAAAACTGACTCTAATTTCACATGAGTGTGTGCCCAGCGATGGATGGGCGTCCTGTCCTGGGTGTATCTGCCCAGCGCCCGAGATGTTCTTCCCTGGATGGGTATTGGGAACCCCCGCGACCCTAATAAAGGATAAAGCAAAAGATAATGGATGGATGGACTCTAATTTCACATACTTTTGCAACGCAAGGTAAATTAAAGAAACTTGAAGATATTTAAAGGAAAAGTGAAAAATAATTACAAAGCTAATATCTTTGCTTTATTTAATGTGGTTTTAGCACGAAGGAATACAGTCAAAATGTTATTTTACAAAAATGTAATATGTTAATACTACATACACTCATAAACTCTGATTATTTCATACTATTGCCACAACATATTACTATAAAGACTACCCTAACTATGGCAAGCCGTTTTAACATTTAATAAGTCAGGCTGCCTAGTAACAGATTTAGTTTTTACAAGTGCAAATATAATTTACTAATCCATCCATTATCTTGTGCTTTATCCTCTACTGGGGGTGTGGGTCCCCATGCCCATCCAGGGGAGAATGTTTCGGGCACTGCGCAGATTCACCCAGTACAAGGGCACCAATCTATCGCTAGGCACACTCACTCACTCAAACACACTCCATATGAGGTAATTTGTAGAATTCAATTGACCTTGATCTATGTTTTTGGACTGTGGGAGGAAACCAGAGAACCCAGAGGAAACCCACGTGGACACAGGGAGAACATGGAAACTCCACCCAGATTGGGATTCGAACCAGGAATCCTTGTGCTGAAAGGTGAACATGCTAACCACTAAGCCACCGTGCCGTCCAGCTTTTACTTTAATATGCATATATTAATTTCGGATATGTGGGCGTGTCACTTTAATTAGCATATTTCTTTCAGATATGTGGGTGTACTTTTCATTAGTTCCACAAAGCCATTGGATGACTTTTAAGAAGACGATTAAATTGTTTTTAAAATGTGCAATTTCTTTTGGAAAATCTGTTGGGATGTTTCAGAGTAAAAGTGTAACATGGCGGAGCGAGTGATTATAAAAATCCAGCAGAAATGTTTAACAAATTGAATTACAGATATCTGAAATTGAGTTTCAATAGAGATCTATGGGAAAAGCTGACTAGAACTAATTGAGTTACAGATATCTGCAATTCACATTTCCACTAGTGGACATTAAATTGTTGCTATCAAGAATGAACATTGTGACTAGTGAGAAATGAATTGTAGATATCTTTAATTAGAATTGCTACTAGCCAAAATTACATTATGGATATGCTGACTTGCAATTCTAACTAGTCAAAATATTATGTTTTAAATGTACAATTGCTATTACCACTACTTATTAAATGAAAAAACGGCTTGCCCTAATTGCTTTTAGTTCAAGTCCTTAGCTTTGCAGTTTGGTATTGGAAATGTTTTAGTGAGTCTTATGGAAGTAATTTGAGTTGTTTATTGCTAAAAATGGAACTGGTCATGCCAAATTACTGGTTTCTGTTCAGTGTTTAAACTGCTAAAGCCAAATCATTCCCAAACAACAGAAGTAGTCTTTTATTGTCACAAATTTCTTATCATTGGGATGCCTGATGCCTGCTCTTTGAAAATCACATCCAAGATTAACATCCAGTCGTGCTCTAAAAAAATAGAAGAAGGATTTTCAAAATTGATAACAGCTGTAACAGCAACAGGACCTAATACAGCACAATAGCAATGGGCAGACAGTTTTTCTATCAAATATGAATGTGATGTACACATACCTTTGAAAGGGAATTTATTACTTAAGAGGACTTAAATATCATATGGACATTTTTCCAAAGATGTTAAAATGTAACACAGCTAACATTAGGATAATTGCAGAACAAACTAATCTAATGTTTTAGCATTATTATATACATTTGTATAGTATAAACTGATCTTCGTGCTTGCTGATGGCAATCTATTATAATACTAATGTAGTCAGTCCTCCAGCTAAAGTACACAACAACAAAGAGCCTTAATATTCTAATAGTTTCATCCATTTGATTTTTCTAGCTTGCTGCCTTTTTTGTCCTTCCCCTCAAATAGCGATTTGCTATCTAGCAAGGATCATGGAGATTTTTTTTTTTTTCTTCCTTTTTGTGTTGCTCATACTTTACTGCCTCAGTCACAGTGATGACTGTGCTCTAATCATATCCCTTGTTCCTGTGCTGTACAAAGAGGCAGATCTGATGGGATATAAGCGGTTATTAGGCTTGTCAGTCGAACCAGTGATCTTGAAGCTGGAGGCCATCTGCGTGCGTGTTTGTACTAAATGTGGCAAAAAGAGAGCAACCATTGCTGTCACTTCAAAGGGTCATTCGGTTCGTTCTGTGCGGGTAAGGCTTGTCCTCCCAGCAATGCAATTTTGGATGTGCCAGAGTGTTTTTGGCCTACTTTTTGTCATTTAAAGGAAATGCTCCAGCCCTTATGAGCCTTATCTCTTCTCATCCCTAATGTATTGCAATTCAAAAAACTGTTTCATCATGTTTCCTTAAATCCTTAAACATTTCCAATAAATCCTGAATAAACTGTATTCGTAAAAACACAGTTTTGCACAGCTGGACTAGACTGTAAAATATTTCCTTATTCCTGAAAGACTGTTCAAGTCTTAAGTCACTGGTAGGCTTATCTCATTGTCTTTCACTTAATTCTCTACTAGGTTTTGGGAGCTGGGGTGATATATTTAGGACCGGGCGCCAATACAACACACACTCACAACACACAAATGGGGCAAATTAGGGCAGCAAAATTTACCTTAAACCATGTTTTTGCACTTTCAGAAGAACTAGGAAACCTGGAGAAAACCCACACAGACACAGAGACAACACAGAAACTCCACCCATTCCAGGGATACAAACCTGTCAGTTATTAATATCTTTTTTTATACTATTTGCAATCATTTTTATTGGTTAACACAGTAGATTTTTTGTGTGTAATATGGCAAATAGTAAGAATTCCAAAGGCATTATTAATCTGTGGTGCCAAAGTAACAAAATCTCTATTATTCTTTTAAAGGCTGCACCAATACCGATACCAGTATCGGGTATCATTCAAAACTGTGATCATGTACTTGTACCCATACTCACAATTCTATTGCAATACAAGTACTTTATGCTGTAATTGCAGATGTTCTGCTTTTTACAATAATGTTAGTGTCTTAATATTGATACTTAAATATCATTGTATCAATGTATCAAATTCCTACATTTTTGAAGCTGTTTATTCTGCTCAGGTCATTGTGGGTGTTAGAGTCTATCACAAAGCTCACTTGGTTAAAAGAAGGGAAACACCCAAGACAAACACATTCACACCTGGGGCAATTTAGTGTTCCTTATTCATTGACTAACATGCTTATGGACTATAAGGAAAGATGAGCTCCCAACAAAAATCCAAGCAGACATGAGAAGGATACGCAAATATTTTTGGTGTGAGGTGTGCACCAATTACAAAATATCCCACCTTTAAAATAAGTTATCATGCAAATGTTAGTTTGAAAATGTAAGATGTGGCAATAGTTATTTAGGATATTCACAAATTTACAAATAAAACAGCTCTGCCACTAAACACTGAAAACTTTCATCTGAAATATTCTACATAGCAGTTTTAACAAACAAAACAGATCTCGCTTAAGATATTTAATACATGAACCTATATGTTCATATAGTTGTTTTTTGTTGACGTTAACCAAAATTGAGCATTACAGGCAAAAGTACATAAAACCAGCATACCATCACAGTTTGACAATATAATACCAATGCCTTGTTATAGTAAATTACCTTGTTTTGAATGCACAAAAGCAAGTCATACTAAAACGTTTTTTTTTAAAAAGCGTTTTCCAAATGTAATTTGCTTTAAAAAAAAAAAAAAAGGTTGCCCAAAATGCACTGCTATGCACTTATTTTTTACAGCTGTTGCAAAAGGATTAAATAAAACAATCTCTATTCGATGGAAAGATGTGTCCCAATTCTTTATCTATATAGAGTTTCTGTTTTTACCATGAATTATTTTGTAAACACTTAATCCACACCTCAGCTTTTCAGTCCAACAAATAAATTATTTAAAGTGATTAGGAATCAATTCAGCGTGATAGAATGTTGGGGCATTTGCCCCTATTTCTCATATATAAAAAATTACAAAGAAAATATCTTCCACATACACACCAAAGATTTATTTGACAAAATAAATGTAAGGGTTCCTAAACTTATTCATGTATATAAACAACAAGGCAACATGTATTTTCGCTGCATGTGTTCAGAGTACCAGCCCTGGGGGTCCCTATTCCATCTCTTCAGCAGAGAGCAGCCCAGGTGCGTGGGATTGCAGAGAGAGGAGAGAGCGAGTGGGCATAACCATTACCATAGAGCGAGAAAGAAAAAAAGAATAATGCATTATCATGCAATCCAAAGAAAGGCCAATGAGTGGGCAGACATTTCGTCTTAATCCCTCACTCGTTTCAGCAAATAATAAATAAATAAATGCATCATTTCACCCACACAGACCAGTGCAACTGTACTTTTATGTACCACTTGTGTTTCCCTTTTTTTCTCCTTCACTGACTCCCCCTAAAAGCTACTTAATGACCACCCAGGGCATATTATGCATTTTCATATAGGCACCATATGGAGAATAAAAGTTGGTAATGAAAAAATTATAAGTGTGTGCATGGATCAACAGAGCAATATTTAAGAACATTTGTTATGCACATTTATTTCAAACTAATTACAAAGCACCAACTCGTTTCAAAATGTACTAATCCAGGCCTCATTACTTCCCAGTCCAAAGCTAAAACACTTTAGTAATGGATTCAAAGTTACTAATTAATTTACCTATTCTATTCATGCCATTTGACACATTTAAAACCAGGATCCAATTTTATCATATTCATTCTGTATTAACTTCGTGATTTGGTTACAGCTACATTACTTGCAAAGCAGAATTAAAGGAATGCCATAATCTGTGTAAACTGCTATACTATAATTAGTAATAGAAAATAATGATATATTACAATAGATAAAAAAGAATATACATCACAGCAGATATTCTTACAATACACGAGCAACAAAGATGAATCCATCTTCCTCTTTATCCTCTATTAGGGTAGCGGGGGGGGTTCCCCATGCCCATCCAGGGGAGAACGTTTCGGGTGCTGGGCAGATACACCCAGGACAGGGCGCCAATCTATCGCTGGGCACACACTCACTCACATACACCCTCTATATGGGGCAATTTGGAGAACTCAATTGAATTGATCCATGTTTTTTGGACTGTGGGAGGAAACAGGAGAACCCGGAGGAAACCCACGCGGACACGGGAAGAACATGGAAATGGGGATGGGGATTCGAACCGGGAATCCCTAGTGCTGAGAGGCGAACGTGCTAACCACTAAGCCACCGTGCCGCCCCACAGATAAATCCATTCCCTCAAAATTTAAAGAAATGCAAACAGAAAATATGTTTTTATTTCATTTGGAGAGCACCTGTTGTTATCACAGCCAAAACATTTGGAAGAACAAATGTCCAATATCCCTCTGTTTTGTGAAGCCTAAACAAAATGCATAGATAGTCCACAATATTTGGATCCATTTTAAAAAGCAAAACCTGCCACCTAGACGAATGCTCAATTACCATAAAACGCAGGTGGTTTTTGCCTACACCAGCCTGATTAGCATCCCACATTAGCAGGCTTTAACAGAGAAGCACAGTAATATCTACCATGTATGTAGGATTCTAAATTAGCATGTAGGCTGGATAGGTCTATTTCCTGAACACTAACATGTGGGTGTATACACTTTAATTGCACTTGTCAGGAAAAAGAAGGCTGGTGCACTCAATCACTGATGCCATGAGGAAGCCTAATAATGAAATGAGACTAGACTTATACGGAGAATCAATAAAAAGTATATTATAGGCATTGAGGTTATTGTGAGGTAGGACATCAACGCCCAATTCGAGTCCAGACTATTAGTATTTTATTTGTTATGGTCTGATAAACAGATAAAACTGAAGGTTCCTATATTGTACTAGCCTCAGGAAATAAGAAACTGATCGGGGGATTCTTAATATAGCTGTAATAATGACCTTCACCAGCTGGTCAAGGAGACAACCCTTCAGAAAAAAATGTGGTGTGTATGAAATTTTTTTCAATCATCCCTTATACTTTTTTTTATATAAATTTTAAGTCAGTTTGTAAAAATAAGTGGTCCAAAACACTGAAGCATGCTTAAACTTGTAACTCTTCTCAAACAGAATGACAATGATTGAATTAAACATCTTGCCGTTCTAAGCTACAGTTTCTAATTTACATTGCTATGGGGTAAATTTAATACCTTTAACTCACTCTAATGTCAATATCTTGGTACTATGGGGGGAAAAAAACAAAAGCTCCTAGTGGGAACCCATAAGCATGGGGAGAACATGCAAACCTTACATAGATAGAACCCAGTTTGATCAATTGGGAATCCAACTTTCTGACTTTTTGGCTGTGAGGCAATAGTGTTTCCATGCATAAGACATGACATGTCATATAAACATGCTTAGTCCTAAGTTTGCTTAAACTGTATAAAATAAAAACAAAGGGAAATGTTGCTATATAATGAGCTATTAGTAATTTTACATCAAGTGTATTTAGGGTAAATTATATTTCCTTTAAAACAAGATCATAACCAGCCTTAATTTTAGTGGTTTAAGTCTACAACTGCTACCTTTACATAATAATTTTAAATAAGTAATTGAATAATAAAATAATTTTAAAAATCTTGAATACAGAAAATGCAATCAATATGCTTTTCTCTGTAATCTACAAGTTTAAGCAACCAAAACACAAAGTGGGAGAGCAATGACGCAGTCTCAGAGTGTTAGCTATAATCTGTCCACCCACATGCAGCTAAAGCAGAAATTCAAGTCATTACAATTCACCTGTGTAATATAATATGTGATACTTAAATGCAATAGCTTTGTGTGGACATGCTTCAGCCTTAACACATAAGAACTGTCAAAAGAAAAGAAAAACACTCCTCTTACAGTAAGCAGAATAAAGGGAAATTTTATGCACCCTACCTGTTTGTACAGCTAATATGTGGGATTCATCACTGCAGGTGTACAAATCAATCAACTTGTTGATTTCAAGCTCAACCACAAACGCACTCATTTTTAACCAGCATTAGTTGCTACCTGCTGGTCTTCCATGCACATTAAAAACCATACAGAGCTTAATGTTTAAACATGGAGATTATAAAACCCACGATTTTGTCAGAATTCCAAGATAAATATTAAGTTCCTTACATCATAACTGAATTTTATTTTTGACTACTAATACCTTATTTATCTGCATAATTAAAAAAAAATCATCTTACATTTAAAACACATATGGACTGTCTGGTCAAATAAAATATATTATAGCCCTGTTTGGACTGTTAAATGTTGGGGTTGCAGAGTTAGGTGAGTTCTGGGCTCAACAAGGTGCTTTGGAATTACTACATAGCTTAGTGCAAAGTTCTAACATTTGTAGAGTCTTTGGGATATAAATAAATGGTTTAGCTACTTTATCATCTAATACAAGGCGAGTGTTTTTTCTCTCATTTGAAATAAAAGTTCTGTAGTTTTAAATGCCGGCTTATAACCAGACTCTTCCACAAGTCTACACAAGTATAACAAACCTGGCTGTACAGCACCTCCAACCACAAGGTGGCTAAATGGGAAATTTACCATGAGAAGAGAAAGTGTTTTTAAATGACGGAGAAGCAAGCATAGCCAGAGTACTTTTATTGAGCATTTATTTTTATTGTAACAATTTTTTATCTACTTTTATGCTTTTATTGTTCTAAGTTCAGTGTAAGTACCTAGAAATGTTGATTATTGGCATAATTAAAATAACAGACCTATTAAACAATCTGTAATGATAGCACTGTTGCATAATTTGGACTAGCACCAAGACTACCTAAAAAAAACTAATAAACATAAAGAGAATGAATAGCTAGCTCGAAATAGGCATAGGATTCAAGTGGAATTACCTGAAATAAAAATAGAATAAGAAGAGGATTTAAAAGGGGATTGTGTGTGAAGAAATAAATATATTCTATGTTAAGCATGTGGTAAATGGGTTCTCAATTTATCTTTTCAATTTAAATTTGTCACATTTCAACACATAATCCCAGCTAAAGAGACAGAGTACTTTGGCTATTGCTAGCAAATTAACTTTCATTCTGTACATGTTTGCATTGATTTGTATATTTTAGAGTAAATGGGTGGGATATTTTCAATAGGACATTACGCATTTTTGCATCTGACTGGTTTCATAAAATCTCATACTGTAATTTCAATGCTGTAGCTTACAAAAATCACAACACCTTTATATGCTATCCATATTTTCAGCAGGAGGATGGCTCTTCCAGCATAACTGTGTAACTGTTCACAATGTGGGTTTCATAAAGATTTTTGATATATTTGATATTAAGGAAGCTCCAGAGGCCCTGACCCCAACATCAGTGTGAATGAACGGGAAAACCAATTGTGAGCACACCTTCTCTTCTCATATAACCTCAACATGTGAATTTAAAATCCTGTGAAAATCTTGCCAAAGGAGTGAAGTCTGTTACAGCTGCTATGTGGGCGAGGAACAGTACATGCTACTCAATAACAAGCAGATTAGCATAGATTTAACAAGAAAACATAGCCCACACATAAATCTGAATTTGAATGTTTTTTTGCAGCTTCCTAATTGATTTAAAATTTAGAATCAGTGAATTCTAATTCCTCCATAAGGCACATAGTTAATATGGGAAAAATTGGATCAGTCATTGTCATAAATTCTTTTGTGAAAGTTTTTTTACAAAAAGAAAAGGTATAAAAATTTCAAAGATAAAACAAAAGCATTATCAGTTCGAGAAACTGAATTGGACTAACATTCCCCTTGGGAGGTTCCCTGAAACCTACATACCTTCAAAAAATTTTTCTTTTTGCATTTGAACAGCCAGTAGAAACACTGTGACCTAACAAAAGGATCAGTTTCACTTTAGCTGTTGGGAAAATTTATTTCATTTGAATCTGCTTCCTGCTTTTTTAGGAATCCTTCTGAATTCAACCTCTTAGTTTTCTTTCTGCATTGTCTCAATGTGTATTAGACTCATAACAAAGTCCTAGCAATGATTTTTTATGTTTTGTTTCATTTTCTCAGTCACACAAAGACCAGACTTTACTGTTGGTCCATTTGCCTGCGCTTTTTTTACATTTTAAGCGTCAAGTTGTTTACACGGCCAACCTTTGTACACGCCTTTCAATCTTGACTCAACTTGTGCTTACAGTACCCACCCTAAAATAGGAGCTAAAGAGTCCTTTAGAAACAGCACTGCACAGTTCCCTTGTGCAGGCACACAAAAAAATGGTTAGCACTCTGAACTGATCTAACAACTATAAAAAGCTTCTCTAATACAAAGGCTGCTAAGGTCAATTTAAAAAAAGAGCTGCAGCTCTCAGGTGGAAGGTTTTAATTTCAAAATATGTGTTGTTCTAAAATACAGATTTAAAACAGTACTTAATATGTGTGGTTATACAATGTTAAATGGTAGCATCCTACCTGCTTGTGTGCTTACAGAGCAAAAAGTGCATTAAAATGTGTTTCTGATTTAAAAAAAACTTTTGTTTTTTTGTTGTGTCTGTGCTTAATAAAGCATATATTAAGAGCCAATTTTGTTACAAGCAAATGTAGCTGCACTGTATCTTTTTTGTTGCAGCTTGTTACACACTGGTACAAAACTGTAGCATCCTAAACCTGGCTTTAGTCCAATATGGCTGCGTCAATGATGCGGTGTTTCTAGGGTGACTATGATGAAGTAGTGACTATGTTGTTTAAAATAAGTTAACTTACTGTATGTATGTCTTTTTATACATGAGATCTGTAGCGCTCTCAGATGTGGAGATACCCAACTTCAATGCTAATTCAACTAGGAACAGGCCAGAACCTTTATTTTTTTTAAAAGCCAAAAGGATGAAAATGGGGTACATGATACACAGTAATAGACTAGATGAAGGGGAGAGCACAGGACAGGACAGAGGATCTAACTGTGGTTATTATATAATTATATAATTGTTAGATACAGGTTTAAGTTAGTTTATCAAGTAATTAATTTCTTAGAAAGGTGTTTAATCATCTGTACCATGGTTATTACAAATAACAGAAGTTACTGTATATTGCAATGTGAATAAACGCTGTTAAATGCACATTTTCCATAAGATCTATTTGAGACCAGCAGGTTGAGAACCTTTATTTTTTCTTGTACAACATCCAAATGATTAATCAAAAGAACTATACCTGACAACCATTATTTTGAAAGTGCACAGACTTAAATGCATTTTTCACCCTCAGATTGGTGGATGGAAAACCTTTAGATCACCTTCATTAGAAATTCTAGCAGAATTCTGCATAACTCTCATGACTTAGGTCACCAACCAAATCCTTAATCCACACACTTCTGGCTACACACAGTGGGGCTGATCAAGTGTCAATCTCTTAATCTATCATTAGGTAGCGTAATCCAGGATTTGCAGCACTACTTCCAAATCTATTATACCAACAGAAAACCAGACTGAAATACAAATAAACATGGTATCTGTAGCAGTGCAGACTAAAAACAGCTCAACAAATAACTCATTATTTCTAATATTGTGTAGGTCAAAGGACAATTTCAATATTCCTCTGAGTCCTAATGAGCACAGAATGTGCTTATTCAAAACTTCTTTCACTGGATTACACCACATGTTTAACATGAAGGGAATGACAGGGAAAATATAATTAGGTATTTCTCAATCAACCCACCTGAAACCAGGTTAGTTAGAAACAAAGGACCTCATGACAAAAGCATTCTAAACCTCCCATGCATTCTATTCTTATTCTGTTTCATGCCACTAAAAAGGCAGCTACAGCCTCAGGATTGTTAAGGTAGATGTTATTTCGGCTGGGCCAAACTCTTGCAACATAAGCCAGTGAGCAAATCACCAACATCCATTATAGGAAGATTAACTAATAAAGATTTTACTCAGCTGTCTTAATCAGATAAATTACAAGTAATTACACCTTCACCAACTTCAAATGCTGTACAGAATATAAGTGTTTTATTTTATGCTGATTGTGCAATATTAGATGCAGTATTTGCATTAAAAATTGAACAATATCACTGAGTCGGCTGTAAAAATTAATTGGTTTGTAATCTATAACCAAACCAAAACCATTATCAAAAATGTTACACCTGTTACATGTTTGAAATGAATGGAAACAAAAAAAACTGCTACAAGAGATTATGAATGTAAGAGAATCAATGTTAGTCATGTCTGTGTCTTCAGCTGATATACTAATACTAATTAGTATATTAGTACATACTAATATATTAATCATATTGTTATGATTGTTATAATAATTGGTTTTACCTGATTTTCAAACCCTCTAAATGCAAGGTGTGTTATTGTCTTGCTATGTTAAATCAAAGAGTTTTAAAAAAGGAAATACACATACTATACAGTTTGCCATGCCTTCACAAGGTCCTTCAGTGAACAGGTGTTTGTCACTCAGTAGTATTTTTGTGCTGGGACTGCAGCAGTATTTAGGGTTTTTAGAAATAACTTCAATGCACATGCATTGGATACTGATTTTAGGTGACAGTACATTAGCAACCATCTGTATTTAAATGAAAGCTGTCTGCGCTTAAACAACTAAGCTATTACACAAAATGTAAATTAAATAGAAGGCCATTATGCATATACAGTCGTTTGATACAGTAAAACATACATATGATAACATTTTAAAACCTACAAAATAAAATTCACTTTAAAAGTGTTCACAATGGCAGTTTATTTTTGCTGCACCTTACTTTACACTTGCTACTCTCTCGACTGTGCAGTGTGAAATCTGACCTGTGTCTTGAAATGAATATACCACATACCACAAGAATATGAGAGAAGCAAATACATGTACACGTATACATTTCCCTGAGTATACCTTCACACAAAACTAGACAAACAAGTAGTTAGAACAATGTTTTTTTTATACTTGTGTGCAACAAATGTGTTATTATGTAATCTGCAGAGCAGTGTAGCGTTATGTGCTACAGCGTGGAATTTGCCCTAAGCACACTACTACTACACGTCATGTCAGATGTTATTATTTCTTTGACTTACACTCTTCTTTGACTTTGCAAGGGCCATAAAGAAAATTACACCATCATTCATGGCATTATGTCTTAAACAACATTTAAATGATAAATATGACAATACTAACTACTGCCAAAACAGCAGGTTGTGTGTATTTACATGACATACTATTTAGTAGTTTCAGAGATGTCAAAAATAAAACAAGGGGCAACCTAAAGTCAATTTGTCTGTAGTTTATTTTGCAACTGCACAAACTAATTACCAGCCCTCATTTTAGCGTACAGAGAAATAAAATATTTTTTCGAGCATCTACCATATGTGTACGATGCTACGACCTAAACCACTGGTGAGGGCAACAGCTTAGTCACCAAAACCCTTTTGTGATTTATGATACCTTTATGAGTGGTTTACATAAGTTGTTGTGTTTCTGGTGCCATGGGTGCAATATACATTGAGTCTGTAAAGCTGGGGAAGCCATATACAATAAACCAAATCTCTTACCCATCCTTTAAGAAATCAGAACAAGCACAGAACCAGAACTTGTGTTATTAGGGTAGTAAGGGCCATTTTCAGACCATCAATGACCTGATTGGGACAGCACATGGACATGCCAGAAATTCAAGGACAGGTGTGATGGTCAACAGAATTTTCGGATCTTAAGCCCAAATCAGAAAATGGGTCAATTGTCTGTTACAACTCAAATAGAGCTTGTTTTTTTCGGTTATACGTGTGCTATTTTTTAGACACAGCTCCCAAAAATGGACATGTAATAATGAAACAGGGCAGGGTAGCTTAATAACGTAAGCTTTGCGGTTTTAATCAATCAGTGAGCTATAATTCTTTAAGACGCTTTGCCGTTTTTTTAATCATTGCCGTTCTGATTGTATAATCGTTGTATATTACCTGTGCAGTTGCCGAAGCGCTTGCCGGCCACGCTGTCCAGCAGCGCGAGTGCCAGGTTCTCCGGCGTGTCGGCGGGCAGCGGGGTCCAGCCCGTGTCCAGACTGGCCTCGGAGCTCTGCTCGTCGCTGGACAGAGACGGGCTCCGGATGTCGGTGGCGGCGGCGGACGGCCAGCACGGAGCCTCTTCGCTCTCGGGGCTGAACACGTCGCCGCGCGCCGGTCCGCCCTCCGGCGAGCTCTCGCGGAAAAACGGCACGACGCGGGACAGACTGGCCCGCCGGCGCGCCGCGCTCGTCCCCGCCGTCGCCTTCTCTCCTCCGAAACCTCCGCCGCGGGTCAGCGCGGTCGTCTGCTTCTTCAAGAACTTCTCTAGAGGCTTCATTCCTGCCGGCATTTTGATCGGGTTAGCGCAAATAGGGGGGCCCTGCTTCGAGCTGAGCGCGTTGACGGCTACAAAACTACAGGCTGCAGTAATGAAGCGGCGCGGTTACATCGTAGCGCGGTTCACGTCAGGTGCAAAAGAGGAGAGGAGGAAAAAAAATGCCATACAAGCGAAGTGCAGATGAAAAATCGGATCAGGAAGGCGCAGCCATCGGTGAATTTCCCAGTCGGAAATCAATCAACTTAACGACTGTGAAAGATCCGCGGAGTCCGAAACGCAGACGCGTGATCCTCCGCTCCCACCCCGCCTCGTCGTCCTTATTCGGTGGGCGATTGTTTTTTTTTTGCCCTCACAGCGCAAGCATGGCTCCCGATGCAGAGACTAACTTGGAGAAATGCGGACAGAATGCGCAGGACGTCTTGCGTCGGATCAGAATGTCAGAGTGCAGGTGAACATGCCTCCTTCAATAAAGCAGCCTGCTGCCGATACTGCACCGCGCTTTGGACAAAAGCTCCGTGACGCGCCGCCTGGTCGGTCCGATCCCTCCCGCGCTCCGTTCGCCTTCCTCCGACAATCAACCGCGTCCTCGGTTTTGTTAAGGTGCAGCAGGGATTCAACAGCTTTTCTGCTTCTTTGCGTGCGGTGGACATGCAGTAAACACACCCAGCGGGGGTGTGTGAGTGTTTTAGGGGTGAAAGCAGCTCGGGTTTTCTCCTCCTCCTCCTCCTCCTCTGCGGTTGTACGGCAGTATAGCTACTGTTCGCATGCCACCCCCCCAACACACACACACACACACACACACACACAACCGTCAAACTAGCCGCACGTGACAGGTCACGTGACTGCAAGCGAACAATTTGAATACAATGAGGTGTGATTCAGCGCAGGTGCACGGCCTGGTTTCGGCGCCTGGTCCTCGGTGATTTTATGCGTCCTAAAACATTCATTCATTCATTATCTTCCGCTTTGTCCTCTATTAGGGTCGCGGTGGGGTTCCCCATGCCCATCCAGGGGAGAACGTTTCGGGCGCTAGGCAGATACACCCAGGACAGGGTGTCAATCTATCGCTGTACACACACTCATTTACACAGACACACTCTATATGGGGCAATTTGGAGAATTCAATTGACTTGATCCATGATTTTGGACTGTGGGAGGAAACCGGAGGAAACCCACGCGGACACGGGGAGAACATGGAAACTCCACCCAGATGGGGATTCGAACCGGGAATCCCTAGTGCTGAGGGGCGAACGTGCTAACCACTAAGCCACCTAAAACAGCCCTCGTCCTACAACAGGCATCACGTTATCTCAAAAAAAGTTTTTAGATTGAGGTTTTTATATGTTTCCATTTTTATGTTGTTTAATTTGTGCTACTTGGGGATTCCCGGTTTGAATTCCTATCTCTGGAGTTTCCACGTTCTCCTCTGTCCGCATAGGTTTTCTCCCACAGTCCAAAAACATGGATAAAAGTAAATTAAATGCTCCAAATTGCCCCATATAGTGTGTGTGTGTGTGTGTGTGTGAGAGTGAGTGTGTGCCCAGTGATCGATCGACA
>JAFMOD010000163.1:812051-891160 GCA_019802435.1 Corydoras maculifer
ATATATATATATATATATATATATATATATATATATATATATATATAATTCTTGTATATTGTATATTCTTGTATATTTTTGCAAACAGTAACTTAAGGGATTTTATAAAAAATAAAATAAAATGCATGGACATCTCTGATTCAAATACATTAGTTTAGACTTTTGTACACATAAATATTGTTTTGAATAAATATTAAGGACAACATTTGCTTATACACTAACTCTTTGAGAACTTCTTGTTGTTATGGGATTAAAAAGTCACTCCTCATAAATAAATCATGACTCCTCAAATAGAGATAGCGTAGCAGTGTGTTGTTGCTTCAGGTTTGTTTAAGTCTCCATGACAAAAATGCAAGATTAGGTAAACTCCTCACAAGTAATATAGATAATAAAATATCCACATCAACATGATTTATTGGTACAATGTTAAAACAAGACCTAAATAATTTTTTCATTTTACAAAATAAAATATTCTCATCATTTTAGAACAATATGTCAGCATTATTTTTGGAATTTTTATTTGGTCAAAAATAAAATGATGTACTTCATTAAACTCTGAATAAATCTGAACAAATTCTCCTCGTGAGTGGGTGTCTGTTTTTAAACTCTTTTGACATGTGATGGGGCATGAAAACATTGTGTTCATGTGACACACATGGCTTTTCCTGATCATTAGTCTCTTTGCATGGTTGTTACAAATCGCAACCATGAATCATGGGCAATTTTAATGACCGTCAAATGCATACATGTGTGCGCGCATACACACACACACACAAACACACACAGTCTGGGGGATGGGGTGACACAGTGATATCATCCTTGGTGGCAGGCTGCTTTGTTTGATCACCGTTGCCTTGCCGTGACAACGCCAGAGAGGTCAGCTCCACCTCACCAATGTGCCTCACTGCAGGCCAACAATAAGAAGAGAGAGGAGCCAGTTAATATGCAGGAACTAGAACCATCAGTCATTTTAAATACAGCATTGATGGAGCCACTGCATAGTAAGCTGCCTAATCAGCTTTCAAACCATACCATATTCTAGACGTTCAAAATTCTCACTTCGTTCCAAACAATGATCATCTGACAATTTACTAAAGAGAATTTAAAGCTGTTTTAAATCAAATGTGGATTTAGAAAAGAGAGCTGGCATGAATGCTGTGACAAATCTGTGTCATCTATTCAAAAACTAATTTTGACATGCCTTTCAATAAGCTTGCTACAGAAATATACAAGAGGTAAATTTGGTGTAATTGCCTAGGGTTTGAGAAGTAAGATTTAAGTCTGAGGTCGCTATATTAAGCCTTGACAGCATTGTAAGCGCTGCAAGAATAAAAGTGGATGACAAAGAAATGAGGGACCCTGTAGAGGAAGAAAACCATTGCTTAAAAAAACTGAGTACATGATGCCATAGAGACAGTCATGGAGAAATGCCAGCATAACAGTGAGAAAGACAGAAACACAATTCTGGATGCATTGTAAGTGTAAAATCACCATTAGATAAACAGTGCATGATTTAGTACAGTAGGCTCTTTGAATCATATTGGACAAGATTTGATTCAGTCAGAGGAAAATCCAGACAGAGCTAGTCCTCATAATGATTTCATTCTCAAAGTAATTTTATTTTTGTATAAAAAAATCATCTTTATTATTATAATTATTTTATTATATAACTACAACTGATAAAATATACACATACTAAGAAAGAAGACAAATTTTTGGTTCGGTTTGTGACTACAGTATGAAACGTAGACTACATGGGGTGCAGTTGGGAGTCCCATAGCCTAAAAGCAAGTGCAGGGTTTTGAAAAAAAAGGCAGTCTGGGCCCATTTTGTGTGGAGATTGTATGATCATTTGTCAATTTCTTTTGGAATATCACATTTCACCCGAAGAACAAAGACATGCATGTTGAAATTTATTTAGGTGTGATTGTCATGTCTGTGTTTTGCAAGGATAAGATCCAAAGAAAATTTAATAATGATTAAAAAAAAAAACACTTTAAATGTTTGCTGCACTGATATGGAGGTAGATATTAACAATGTTTTATAATGATATGAATAATGTTGTTGACCCCTGGTCTCTGAGTTAAAAATCATGTTATCGTTTACTGAGCTTTGACAAAAAGACCAAGCAAACCTGCATAGCCAAAATGCTTCATGTACCACTATGTATGTGCAGTCATGCAAAGCAGAGTGTGTATGCACATACTAGTAGCGTCTTGAATGGTTTTTCAGTTATTCAGGTCAGGACAGAACTGTGATTCAGCTATAGGCAGTACTAGACCTCTTTTACTGTGGCACCAGACCAGTATTGATCTTCTGTGCCTAAAGAAACCTCATTTTTAACATGTTTTACTATATTCCCCAGTTTACAAATATTAAACCCTTTTCTCTTCTACCTATACATGATATATTTATACATACACACCCACTGTTGTGGGAACCACAATATTTGTATTTGGGGCACTTGCTAAACTATTAGATTTTGGTTTAAAGACAAAAAGATAAAACAAGATAAACTTAGCCAGCCATATCTCATTAACTAAAACTACAGCTCAGTCTAATTAATTCATTTATATTTTTTTCTGGTCAGTGTGTGTGTGTATGTGTGCTCGTGTGGGAGGAAAGTTCTGGAGCAATATCCTAACATCTACAGTGTGAAAGGTGGGAAAGCATATCCTGGTTGCCAGTCCATTGCAGAGCAGTATTTTCTTATCTGCAGGAATTGAACCAGGCACTGTTTTGCTGTGAGGGGAGAGTGTTAACCACTGAGCCACTGTGTCACAAAAGAAAACTTGTTAGAAAAAAATTGTTTAAAGACTTTCCATCATATCTAAGCTCTGGGAATTATGTTGAAAGTTGAAGTAAGGTTTTGTCTGCAAATGTTTAGATACATTGTGTATGAAGAAATGTATGAAGCTTTTTGTTCTGTTATAAAGTAGAGGAGGCAAAACAGAATACAGCAGGAAGACAGAAGTGAGAACATAGACACCATAGAGGCTACCAGTATTAGATGGAAGAACAGAGAATGTGACAGGAACACATTCTATGTGTGAAATCTCCTTAAGACAGAACGTTAATTAAAGAAATAAGTGTGAAAGGAATTGTCTACACAGACGCAACAAATCTGACTTCAGAACAGTCTTGAATTATTGCTAAACTCAGTGTGTTGCAAATAGTTTTAGTAGTCAGTTCCACCGAAAGTTAGTCTGGATCATGTTATTCATGACACGCACACATACAAGCACACACTGATCTCGGCGTCACCTCCAGCTGCTACAATGATGATTATTCAAATACATGCACATCAGGCTCATCGTGATTGGTCAAGGAGCTCTTTTCACACTCCCTAGCCATGGTGACCACTAATACAACTTCCCAGTAGGCCTCACTTTGAATAGAAATAGGATGAAAATTCATTATGCCATTTTGCTCCACTTGGGCGTTAGCGTTTGTACTGGCCATGACAGATACTTACACCTATAATTTTGCCAGAACATGAAAGCAGAGCACATGGTTATAGTTGCAGATGTAATTTATGAAACTATATTTTTTTCAAAATACATTTACAAAGGGTCATACTTGGGTGCTCTGCTCTATATGAACTATTTAATAACCGATTTAATAACCCAAACAGAAGAATAATGACCGTTTGCCTTTTCTATTTTAAAATATAAGTATACGTAAAAATAAAATAAAAAAAACATTTCATAGACTCTTTTAAACAACAATTGAAATAGACAATTAAGGAGCAGTTTCAAACTTCTGAATAAACATTATTAACATTTAGTACATATCTTACACTCTTAGGATGTACATCAGTAACAGCACTGCTTAATGGTTTTATGAATACATGCAATACAATACAAACGGCAACATACATTTACGACATCCAATATTGTCTACAGCGGCTTTTCAACCTACTCCCTTTAAAATGAAAGTTTGTGGTCACAAATTTGTTGTAGAGGTTAAAGATGTTGTATAACTTTACCTCATAGACAAGTTCACACAATAGCTGAAAATAAATAAATAAATATTTGGTTTAAAGTACAGTTTATGGTATGAAACCAGTTACAATGTTTAACCTATAACTTTAATGTATTACACAATTAGTTATGTTATTACATTATTAGTTAGTTATAAGTTATTGTTTTATTATTTAAACCGCTTGAGAGATTTTTTCTTACAATAATAAGATAATTATGCTTTTATTACTACATTACATTTTAAATATTTTTATATTTAAAAGTTTTGATTAATGCAATATGTTATGAAATTTTAATGGAACTCAACACACAAGCTGGTCTGCTCTGTTTTGGTTGCCAGCTGCCAACTAAACAGTATTTTTCTAATTTTATTTAAATGAATACATAGTATTTTAAATTAAATAAATGTTTAAAAATGTTCAATTATATTTTGTCTGGTTTAAATAAAAAGAAGCATTGTGTCTGGGCAGTAAAAAAACAAAAACAACACCATTTTAATCCAGAGTGGATTTTACAAATCAATAATGCATTTTAATCCCAGGGTAGGATTCTGGCTTTGGGCCAGAGGTCCCAGGTTCAAATCTCGGACAAGCTCAAAGTAATCTTCAGTTTGAGGTGTGGTAGCTCAGTGGTTAGGGTGATGAGGCTATCAATCTAAAGGTTGTAGGTTCAAATTCTAGGTTTACTGAAGTTACCACTGTGGGTCCTTGAGTAAGGCCCTTAACCCCTAATTGCTCCTGGGATGCTGTGGCCTGTGCTCGCTTTGTAAGTCGATTTGGTTAAAAGCATTTGCCAAATGACCAAATTTAAATGTAAATGCATTTTATAACAAACAACAGCATGGGAGAAAAACTTGAATTGAGATGAATTTAGTACTTCAATATGTCGGGCTTATTTTCCTCTACAGTCTTTAATCAGCACCAGCTCACACACATGCATACAGCCTTTTCCCCATATAAATTTTTCAAATTGAACATAACGTTTCTTAAATACTTACATTTCCCTTGAAGTAGCTTGTGCTGTTCTGTGATTCAAGTACATAGCTCAGCAGTGCATTCCTTCAAATACAATAGCAAAGCATGATTCTATGAGTCAGCAAAAGAAGCAGCAACAAGCAAAAAAAACAAATACAAAACTGTATTCCATATTAAAAGCAGTTATTTTAAGAAAATAAAATACAGGAACCTTGCTCATGTTTCATCTATTTATTCATTCATTATCTCCGGCTTTATCCTATATTAGGGTCGCGGGGGGGTTACCCATCCAGGGGAGAACGTTTCGGGCGCTGGGCAGATACACCCAGGACTCTATATGGGGCAATTTGTAGAATTCAATACACTTGATCAATGTTTTTGGCCTGTGGGAGGAAACCGGAGAACCCAGAGGAAACCCACGTGGACAAGGAGAGAACATGGAAACTCCACCCAGATTGGGATTAGAACCGGAAATCCTAGTGCTGAGAGGTGAACGTGCTAACCACTAAGCCACCGTGCTGCCCTATGTTTCATCTACCTGTAATAAATTACTATGAGTACTTTAGTATAGTAGTTTGTGTTTATCTGGTATAACTAAGTAATACTAATAAAATAACTAAGTGAACTTCCAAAGTTTAGAACTTGGCCAGCTTAATAAAAAAACAGTAAATCAAAAGCAACCATGTGTAAAAATTGCAATACAAAATTAATACTTTTAAGTCTATCCTAATCACGGTTGAGCTTGCTAATAGCATGCTTGCTAATAGCATGAAGAGAACATGCAAATTTCATACCAAAATACAAAAGCGTTGCAAACCTTTGTCCCACATACAACAAAAAATGGCTTTTTTTTTTTTTGAACAGATTTTACAGTGAAATAAAAGGATCAGGTCAGGTCGACAAACTTAGACATGTCTTTACCCGAAGTCAGTGTTAATTAATGCAAAATATTAACCAATTATATGAACTAGGTACTATTTGGGAGGCAGGCAGCCTGAGTGGTTAGCACGTCCTGTGTCTGCGTGGGTTTCCTTCCACAGTTCAAAAACATGGTAAATTGAGATAAATTGAATGCTCTAAATTGTCCCATATAGTATGTACCCAGCAATAGATTGGCACCCTGTTCTTGGTGTATCTGCCCAGCGCCCAAAACGTTCACCTCTGGATGGGCATGGGGAACTTCCACCCCCTCCACCCTTGTGGACCTAGGATTAAATGGAAGATAATGAATGGTTAATAATAGTGATTCCACTGATGTGTCTTTATTCTCTGACATGTGAGTGATGTGTTTGCAGAGCATTGTGCAAGATCATCCCATCCTTATTATAATCCATGAGCCTTAGCATTATTTGATGCAGTTACAGTCGGTCTGCAAGCAACCAGTTATTGTTAGATCAAACTGCAGACAGTGCACTGAAGAATTAGCCAGCAGTCCTAATAGAATAAGTATATCATTATTCAGAGGGCTGATACTGTGCCATCTCAGCTATTCACTACATATTTAGCATAATGCTGACATTCCTTACAGTTTTGACCAAAAGTTGTTTTTTTTTTTTAGCTTTACAATATTTTCTGCTTTAAGGTTTAAGATGTTTTTGTCAGATACTTCCATGTCATACCACAGTACAATATTTATCTTATTTTTTCTGTTTTCACAATAATAAAAAAAAAGATTAAGTTTTAGCCAAGAAACCAAATGTAGAGAAATACAAGAATGAACAATAACGGTTTTCTTACCATGTTGAAATCACTGACATCAACTTGGCAGCAAAATCCCAAGAACAAGGAAAACATTCGCATCTGTTCATCACATCATCTGTACAATACCTAAAATTAAAGATGCTATGGGATTCCTAGTTCGAGTCCCAATCTGGGTGGTTTCCATGTTCTCCCTGTGGGTTTTCTCCCATGGGCCAAAAACATGGATCAAGTCAATTGAATTCTCCAAATTGTCCCATATAGGGTGTGTCTGTGTACCCAGCGATAGATTGGCACGCTGTCCTGGGTGTATCTGCCCAGCGCCTGAAACGTTCTCCCCTGGATGGGCATGGGGAACCCCCCCCCCCACGACCCTAATAGAGCATAAAGCAGAAGATAATGGATTGGTGAATGCAACACTACAGTTTATATGGCAATGAGGGTTGAAATAAGAACATATTCTTGTTGTTGGAAGTTGGTTGCCCACTGCATAATTATTAACAATTTTAATAATTGGTTTGCATCAACTGTATATCTATTGTATCTAATTAATGTCTGATTACACTGTAGATATGTATGTATATAGACATTTTTATCTGTATATATATACATGCACATAAATACACACAAAGCAAGGCAAAAATTGAAACAAAATTGAGATTAATTAATAATGGGGGGATGGGGGAGTAAATATCTTTATATTGATTGGTGCGGTCTCATCCTAGTAGCTCCTTTAACAAAAAACAACCGAAACATAGATGTAGAATTACGCATGGGTCTCATTTAATAGGTCTCTTAACAAAACTGCTGCACAGAACAAACACTTTTTAAACACCTATGAAACAAACGTGCCCTTCACAGTGTTGGCAGGTCTAATCAATCAGGAACAGATATGTTAATAAACCAATTCAACTTTTAAGGCATATAATGCGACATTGAATCACCACCATCTTGACGAGTCACGTCGAAACACTGGTAACGAGAAGACTTCAGTTAGAAGCGAGTTATAACGGGAGCTTTTTCTAAGGACAAATTCATCAGAGCACCAATAGGATGAAGGGTAAAAGCCTCAAGAGTCCCTGATGCTCAGATGTCATTCACAAAGAAAAGTCATGTGCTCATGCATACCTATTACAGTGCCCCTAATAGATCAACACACGCAACATGAAATAACCACAGGTGACCACTGACTGCAAGCGAGCACTCTTGAGAAATGAAACTAGTTTTTAAAAGTCTAATAATCCCTGCTGTTCAATGTGATATTTCATTGACAACCAAGCTTTAATTTTTACTGCTTATTAAACTACATTTATTCTATATACACACACACAAACACACACTCAAGCCATCACTATGCAGTAGCACTGTCAAGTATGTCAGTTACAGGCAAAGTGAACGGTGCTGTCTGGTTTTACAGTATTGAATTCAGCACAGTACAATGTCGAAAAAAAAACAGAAAGAGTTCAGAGGTGCACCGTGGATGCTGAAGAATGACTTCTCCCTTCATCTCACAGAAGTTTAGCACCATAGGGAACATCTGCAGGACCTAGACAACCCACAATGTAACAAGGGCATGAGTACAGAGATTGGTTTGGTTTAGAAAGAAAGAAGGGAGCTTAAAAAAAAAAAAAAAAAAAAAAACCTGAAACTTAATCCTCAAAACCGTTTGACACGCACTTTATCTTTTATAGGTACGCCATGACAAATCCATGCTTTCAAAACAGATTTCTACACACTTCAAAATTGACATCTGCATGGTTTTGTATGCACTTCACAGGCAAATATTAAAAAAATCGTTTGGTCTATTGAGTTACACACAGCCCTCAAAAAGCAGTTAGGGCACACCACTATCGCTAACCGATAACGGAAACATATTGCGTTGATCTCTTTACAAAGACAAACAATAACCTAAATGAATGCATAGACAGCTGGGACAAAAACTCCCTGTAATGCTGAACGTGATCGCCAAAAGGTGCTACATGCAAGATTTCCATAGTAAAACTTAATAAATACTGAAAAACATCAATTAAACGAGCAGAATCGTGCTAGTAGGGCCAAACTAACAGCTTCTGAACAGACTTGCTCAAAGCTCGAATTCAACTGAAGTGTTATTTCACCCTAACAGGAACATATGATCATGCAGGTTCAAGCCTTCATTTAAAACTGGCATATACTGTTATTTTTTCCCCCAGGAAACTGGTCTGAATCAGCTATTTAAAATCTTACATGTAGTTCCTTTAACCTGCCGAGCTAAATGAAATGTGAAAATCTGTACACTTCATTCTCTTGTATTTTTTTCTAGGTGGGAATTTAGTACAGCTAAAAAAAATAATAAGGCGCAGCAGCAGAGCGTCGCTCAGTGACGGCGTGATGAAGAAAAAGCTCACATTACACGTTAAAAAACAAACATGTGCCTTTATGACAGATAGTGGAGCAGCAGAGGGCAATAAAAATAGCAACGTGCACAACCGAATGAATCCCACAAACAGGACTTTGCATAATGGTGCCGTGAAATCAAATGAATTAAAATTATTTAGGAAAAAAAATAAAATGTGACGACATTAACAAAAACAACTGTTCATCCACTTGTGCTGGTCCTAGAAGGCAGCAATGCAGCCTCCCCTTCCCTCAGCAACAGCTAGGAGCGCACCTCCTCACTAGTCTTCCTGGTCTGGTCCTGCAGTAGGAAAAGAAAAGTTAAATAACAGCGCATTACCAGCTGATTGCCATGTGGCTGAAACCTCAAGTTTGAAAAGTAGTAAATGTATAAATGTTTATCTTTTAGAGTTTCTCTGTATTAGCAATGCAATCATTTGATAAAAGATTTAAACGCAGTGAATTTCTTTTTGATACCAACAGCAAACAAAATGAGTTTTTTTATTTTAAAAAAATAACGGTACTCAAATATAGACTTAAGAGTAGCATGCTATACTAACCCCTTAATAATTTTGCGTTAAGGAAGCTTGTGTTTGTCTAAAAAATTTTTTTTTAGGCAGGATAGTCCATTTAATATTTAATCTATATTTTAATGTCAAACTGTACTGAGCTGAAAGCACACAATCAATACAATGAACACACTGCGAGGAAGGCGGGTTATGGACTTTGGTTCAAAGTGCAACTGCAGCTTTTTAAAGTCTGTGAAAGTCAAAAAGTTCAGATGTGTATCTGAACAGACCGTTTCTAAAATCTATTAAAAAAAAGTACATTTATACTCACACAGCATGAGTAAAATTAGGTCTGTTTTTTGACACGTTCCTCAAGCACAGAAATAGACAGTGAGTGAGAAAGCCTTTTTGTAATTTTTACATAAAATAAAGAAGTGCATTTCAACCTACATTTAATTGATCATGTTTAAACAACCATTTGAGTTTAAACCATGATGTGTTATAATGTTCAGTAAAATGGGTTAACATTTTAAATTAAGTGCGGTAGCCAGGCATTTTGAGGGTTAAGGACACAAATTCACTTAGAACATTGTGAACTATAAGTAGCTTTAGACGAATAAACAACTGAAACCTATTCAGGAACTACACACCATCAGATGACAAAGTTAAAAAAAATATTTCTGTTTGTAGTTATAATGAGGTAAATAAGATGACACTGCAAAACCAGCTGATGGATTCGGGCACAGATTATTCCAGTATCCTAACTTTCTTTGTATTGTTTTTCTGTGCACTAAACCCTCCAAATAGCGAAGTTTAGACAAAATGTCAAAGGGGAATAATTCCATTTCCTTTTTGTGTATTTTTTATGTCAAGTTCTGCAGTTATTTAAAAAAAAAAGAAAAAAACAAAAAAAACAAAAAAAAAACACTCATTTAAAAATTACATCTATAGGAACCATGCTCCTATTGTGTGGTTAAGTCTGAATTTTGTAATAAATAAATTTCACAAATATAAAATACACGAATAACTAGATACTATGCTAAACTAACTACTGAGTTAAAGTTCCTAGCCTTATGTAGGACCTATGAGGAAATTCCTGTGATCTGTCTCTGATCAAGGTTTTTCTGTTAACATTTTTTTGACTGACTAATGCCCTAAAACTTTCCTTCATCACAGAACTTAAATCAACCAGAGAAAAGGAGGGCAATTCTGAAATGTCAGGTTTTATTTTTCCCCAATAGGTTTTTTTACACAGCTGGAAATCATGGAAATTGGGTATCGGCGATGTTAATAAAGCACAACACTTGTGATATTATTCCATCTTCTGGTAAGAACTTGATAAGTGTTTTGAGCACTTAAAAAATTAGGAGCTCATTTAGTAAAATGGTGTATATTTAGTACTCCCAGCCAAAATGATTGAAAAGCTTGTCTGTCATCTTACAAGTTGCACAGTCATGGTAGGGGGCATTAAAAAGGGCTCTTACTTAAAGCAGGAAGAATAGTGTGTCTTCAAGGTCATACTGTAATAATGTAATACAGCTGATACTTTATGATGTACAGTCTGGTGCATTAGGGACCGCTTTCAATTCGCAATTTCAAATATTTCCACACTGCAGGCACTTTACCAGATCCATAAACTATTTGCTTTACAACACCTGTAACGGCTTGGAGGTAAAAAAAAAAAAAAAAGGCATTTTATGCAGTACTTCTCAAAAATTCTATTTCACGGGACCTTTTCAAAGTATTGGCAGGGGTTTGTTTATATCTCTAGTTTGGCCAGATGTAATTAAGTGCACAAGGTATTAAAGTAGACTCACCTCGGGTGGTGGAGGCTTGACTGTGACAGGCTGCGAGGTGCGTCGTGGAGGCGAGGGTTTGGGTTGGGCTTGCTGCTGTACTGTGTCAAAATATGTAACTCCCCCATACACCTGTGACTGAGCCTGCAAGGATGAAAAAATAAAATAAAATCACAACAATTGTATTAGGTTCACTAAAAAAACAACAAAGGCAAGGTCGGCTCAGTTAGCAGCAAACCTAACAATTTCACTTATAATTCCTATCTCTAAAAATCAGGATGTCAGGAGAATTAGGTACAGACATTTTGCAGAGCTGTTCTTTGACAAATATTCAAGAACAGTATAGTTTACCCATCAGTGAAATATTAATTTACCAAAGAGCGTGGATGTAATTTTTAAAGATTACCTCCTATTCTCCACTTTTACACACACCCTCGGTATCTTTTATTTGTGAGATTTCATGACAATGAAAACTATTTAACCGAAATCTACCAAGTCAATATTATGTGATCAGTGTGTAGCAAATATAAGGGCACTGTAGGCACTGCTCTAGGACCCTGTGAAATAGAATGCAGCTGTTGTCTTTTCAGTTATGTTTTTTTTTTATTCCTTTGCTGCCTTCATCATTCTCGGATGTTTTTTGTTTTGGTTTTAAGCCAGCCATGTGAGAGAATCATTAGGACGCCTACTCTCCAGCTGGGAATGTTTTAGCCTATAAGGGTTTCTTTTTAAATGTGAGCTCCAACAGAAAGTCAGCAGAATCATATAAAGAACTACAGTCCATTTGATTTGCAGTGTTTCATGTGTGAAAAAGACAATAAGAGAAAAAGAACTAGGTATTGGAGTTTCATAAAGTTAAATATTTGACATTACTTATTAAACACATACATTTTCTTTAAACATTACTACCAGCTGTCGGGCAAATATAAACAAACCTTACTATCATACAGACAACAAAACTCCCTTCACTCAAATAAGTCACATACAATACACCTGGTGGGGTATTAAATGGGTATACCCTTGGTTTCTTCTGTTGATAGTAAAAAGGGTTACCTGCGGGTTGGGGTACATGTGGGGAAGTGTCGCTCCAGCAGGGTATGGAAAGTTGGTGTTGCTGAACGTCATGACTCCAGGTGGAGGGTAGAAAGGTGGAGGTAGCAACTGCTGTGGAGGTGGCTGACCAGGCGACATGGAAACAGGTGGGGCAGCGTAAAGCGCAGGGTTTGGCAATGGGCCTCCTGATTGGTGTGGGTGTAATCCTGTGATGGACGGAACAAAAGATCACTGGTCAGTCATCGCTATATTGGTTAATATATCAAGTTCATTTCCACTACAAATAAGCAATGTGTCATTAATGCACAATATGTTCCATTACAATACATATTAGTAAGATTCTCCCCTGGTTGATACATGAACTTCACAAGGTGCTATAATGAGCTATTTAAAGTCCTCCGTCACAGGATATCCTACACATAGCACTGATGCGTTTATGAATCATAACTGCAGGTCTTAGTGGTTTGAGCCTTTCTTGGTGGTCATATGACCGCAACATATTTCCAGAGTATGGGAGTGATTTGTTTTTGAATAAAAAGTTCAGATCTAGATAATCTGGACACCCACCACATTTTTTATAGCTCTGTGTAACATAGCGTTTAAAACAAGATTCAATTTGCCTTCCTATTTAATTAAACTTTACACAAATGATCAGATAGACTAAAGTGAAGAGGATTCACAGAAAAACAAACCAACGTTTCTGATATTAACATAGTTAAACTTGCCACCACATCAACGTCCAAAATTTGTGTGAAGTTTTAGTGTCATTAAGGAAAAGGAGGGGAACCCCACCCAAATAGGGTCTGTTACAACAATTCACATAAATTTGGTACACAAGGGTAGATCTGAATAAGAGAGTAATGTACAAGTTAGGCTAAGAGTGTGTGCTAGTACACAATCCTACTCATAAATATGTGTATGCTTACTCACCAGGATGTGTGGGGTGGGTCAGGTGCATCTCCGGTTGGACAAGTAGTCCCTGTGGTGGCATGGCTGCAGGATTTTCGCCATGTGTGTAGATTGGTCCCTGGAATGGCACTGCAAAGCAAAAATGGGGACAGTGTTGGGTAAATAATAAGAAAAATATTCCTTCAATGAAAAACATTTGGAGAAATGTCAGCAACATATTGCAATGTAGAAGAACATCACACAAGTTCAAAATAAGAGCAGATACTAGCGTAAAGATCTAATGGCAAATACTTCAAGCACTCTACAGAACTTGTGCTAGTTTAAGGGGTTTCAGAAAAACAAAGCCTTTTACTCACCTGGTTCATAATAATGGCCCTCCATTAGTCCAATGTGCATTGGTGTTTCAGGCACAGGCCTCTGTCTCTGAGAGGAGTAGCGCTTCGCACGACCACTGCCAACCCCCTGGCAGACAGATAGCACAAACTTATTAAAACTGGCTTAGCTCATCTCCAGAACCACTTCATATTGCTCTACATTTAAGTGTTCAGAAATCTGTCATAAAGAGTACTTTAAAGAAGACAAACATTTTACTTATTACCATGTCATCCATGTTGCTGTACTGCGGCCCACCTCCCATATGCATAGAACCGGGAATACCTACAAAAAAAAATTTGAAATAACTGATCACAAAAAGACACATGATACATTTTTCTATAAAGTTTGGAATACTGTGAAAAGCAATATTTATTTTTAAATTAACTGTAAAACACTAATAGTTCAAATGTATAACTGATAGCTAAAGGATAGCAAATCTTAATAGAAATAAGATTCCTCCCCCCCCTATCAGGTGTTTTTAGGAATGAAGTTTAAAAGAAACTGTTTGAATAAGCCGATAATAATAATTCTAATAAATAGCAAGTCATTGGCATCATGTACATGCATAAATCAGAGTTAACCCACCCATTAACCATTTCAATAGCTGAGAATATTCTGAATATAAAACATTTTGTTGAACAATGGAAAGGTAGAAAAAGTCACAGTATTTATATAACTGGTTCAGTGTAATACTGAGGCTCAGTTAACATGATTTAAAGTTAGGTGAACAATGGCAGAAAAATCAATTTAAAAAAAAAAAAAAAAAGAAAAATTATTCCTTGAATAGTAATAATTCAGGAGAAAAATTCAATTAAACCTGCTATTACTTTTGTACAGACAAATATTAATGCCTAATATTAAATCCAGTATTTAATTACTAACCGCATTGAAACATGCAGGGATCGACCCTGTTGATGTATTAAACTCATTTAACTTGCAGCTGGTTGGACCGTTTTGATTGCTGAAATGTCTTTAGTTTATCGACACTGAACTACTGCTGCATTTAATGCATTTATACCAGTGCCATGCACTAGTGTCAATATAGTGGTGCAAATGATCCACCACTCAATGTGTCTCTGACCATTAAAGGACACAAAAAGTATGCAAAGAAAAAGATAATCTACAGTCAATAATTGTAGAACTCCAAAGTACAACTACTGGAAGTGAAAGAAATCTTGAGGAGACCTTTGGCTGAATGTTTACATGTTATACATGGCCTGCTGAACCTGCAGGTTTTATTACTGATTTCTATTACGACAAAACTTCAATTAGCAACAAAAATAAATCCTTTTTGATATTTATCACAAAACTGGACATTTAAATGTTTTTTTTATTTTAGCGAACATCTATTAAAAATAAAAATGACAGGCTGATATTATTCATATCTGACGACAGTAGACCTGCACATCAGAACATAAACACATATCAACAATCAACTAGCATGTTCTGAATGAGATGCAATGAACTAATCATTTTATCATTTTCTTTTAGTTAGTAGTGTAAACTTAATTGTGCTGTTCAATGGATTAGAGGTAAGAGAAAGCACTTTGTTTTCTTCGTGTCATAGAATTATAATGTGCATGATTTTCTATGTTCTATTGGAATATTTTTTACTAATAGTATAAATCTGGATGTAAAAAGGTAACTTTAGTAGATTTAGTTTATCAGTTTCTCTTATAAAGTGTTTTCAAATAAGTAATGTAGTGACACATCTACGACGCCCTTGTTGCTTAATTCCCTGAGCAAAACAGAAACCAATAAATAAAGGAAATAAAAACCTACTCCTCATTTCAGGCCTCAGATAAGATGATGGGCTCTGGTTCCAGTTTCGACCACCCAGGTTCAGACGCTCCAAATCCTGATCAAGTCTTGGCATGCTGCTCTGTGCCCCCGGGTCACTCTGGCCTTGCCAGGACTCACTTTTGGCAGGTGTGGGCATGGTTGGTGGGGTTAACACTGCCTCCTCAAGAGAGGCCTGTTTGCTAAGGTCCGAGGGTCTGGCACGACTCCTGCGTGCCAGCGAGTAGGATTTCTTCTCTACTGGTCTTTCAGGGGGTGGTGATATCTCCCTGCCTGTTCCTCCCACATTTGTCTGTTCCACCTCGGTCAGTCCAGTCTCTTCCCTCTGCTGCGACGCGGACGTCTCCCGCTCGGATTTGAAATGGTTGGCAGTGTAGGTGGTGGTAACGGTGGGAATATCACCTTCCTCCTCCTCTTCTTCTTCTGGGCTGCGTGATGGATGAGGAGGCGACACAGGAGGACCTCGACCTCTGAGTCTAGGTGCCTTTTCGTTCTCAGGGGCCTGAGGTCGGATGGAGGTCTTCCCATGGCTTCGGACCTCAGGCCTTCGGCTGTTCTGAAAAGTGCGAGCAGGAGGTTGAAAGGAGGGTTTATTCTGGGGGCGGGGGCCAGCAGGGGGTGTAGACTTGGATGTGACAGCAGAAGGCGGCACATTGTGAATATTGGGGCTTCCACCGTGCCATGAGGAACGAGCAGGCTTCTCTGTGATATCTCTGTAATGCTTGCCTTCTTGATTAAGAGGTCCAGAAATTCTATTAAAAAAAGCATATATAGGAAACATGATTAAACAGACAAATAATATATATATATATATATATATATATATATATTCATTTTTATTTCATATTTCCTTATAAATCAGATATCTTTAGCTATTCTGTGAAGGATTTCTACAACATTTTTTTCGTGTGTGTGTACATTTTTGCCCTGGGGCACAACCATGCGTGAATAAAAAAAAAATTACCTCTCAAATGTGCTGACAAAAGCTAAAAGCAACTAGCTTCTAAAAACCAGTCAAGAAATGATGCCTCCATAATCAGATTTTACATGACTGTTGTATTTTTTCAATTTTAATACTTGACAGATAGATCAAATATTAAAACAAAAAGGTTTAATAGAAACAGTTTTACAAAAGTAACTGCATACAAATAATAACTGACTTGTTAAAAACATATACAGGTCCCATTTACTTATACAGAATTTAAGCTCCTAGCTCGCTGTACTCAAGGCACTTAAGAGCCATCATAGTGGGCCCTCTGGTGTTCACAAAGCAGAATCGTTTTATAAAGTAAGAACAAAATCACATACTTTTGCATCAGGAGTCACATAATGATTAATTACACTAAAGCAATTTAAGATCCGTGTGACATCAGATGTGACACATTTTGGGAGAAAAATTCTCAAAACTAATTTTAGGGGATACAATTATTTAATTTGAATTAAAGGAGGGAAACTTAAAGATTTCTTCTTTTTTAAATTCAACAAGTCTACACAAAGAAGCTAAAAAGCCACATGTGGCTCAGCAGCTGCAGGTTGCCTACTGCTGCAATAGAGAATGTGTAAATCTAATAATAGAAAAAAAAAAAAGTCATTTAAGCAGGAATATTATACTCTCTGCATAAAAACTGTCAACTATATGCTGATCCATCTATGCAAATTCGCAGAAATGTGGTCCCTGGTAAGCAGGTGTTTAATAACATTAATCTAACAATACTCCCAAAAAAAAAAAAAAAAAAAAAAAAAAAAGAATATTAGAATATTAGAATATTCGATACGTACAATATTGATGTCAGTTTTTCTGTTTAAATTATGCAGCTGCTTATAAAGAGCAATACTTTTTAATATGTTTTAATCTGCTCTAAAATGAGCATCTGGGTCACAAATATGAAAGTAGAACAACCAAAACTCAAATCATTCTATAGCATTCTTTACAAATTAAATAAACATTACACAGAAGCATAATGTGATACAAGTATGTTGCTCACCTTGGCTTTCGGGGCTTGAATGGCCTGTTGTAATGGGAACCTGTGCCATTACGAATATCATAACCATAAACTGCAATCAGCTCCTCTCTAGACTTGGGTGCCTGCTCTTCCTCCCGGAACTTATCATGCTCCCACCGGCCTTCGTCTTTCCACAACTTTCTGTGTCTACCCTTTGGTCTGAGAATTGAGAGATGAAGACAATCATAATTTCAAACATCCAGTAATTGATTTTAACTTAATGCATTTCCACCAAGCTCCATCACATTAGAGAGGAAGGAGGGCCACCTGGAATTTCTAGAGGAGAGCGAAGACATAAATACAATCATGCACAAGAGGAATTAAGTGTCCAATTCCCTCAGCCTACATGACTATGGACTGTGGGAGGAAACCCAATCAGACACAGGAAAAAAATATGCACTTCACAAAAAAACCCCAATACTCACTGCAGTGGATAAATAAAATTTCTACAAAATATGTTACAACTTTTCCCATAAATCCTGTGTAGTCAGATCCTACATTTGATTCTCATAATGCCATACAATGTAAGCAATCTAGGGCAGGATTTATTTATTGCACAAGTATCCACTACCACTTACTTTCACCCAACCCAAAGACAAGGTTCCAACTTCTCTTTTCCCAATAACTCCAAAGCAGTATAAAACTCCTCAAAATTAACCACCCACCTATCAGACGGAGCTAAGAGTTCTGACAATTATATTGATACTCTTCCTTACCTTTCCTCATCCTGAGTCTGGCCCCTTACATCATGCTCAAAGAATAAGCCTTTGCGTGGTATGTAAGCTGGATTCTTCCGATCCTCGTCATCATCCAGCTTTTGACCAGCTTTCCCAGTCAACTTATTCTCTGGATCATCTGTGCTTTCCTGTAAAGAAAATTTTCATTTTAGATAGATTTCAACACTTTGATACAGTGCAATCACATTTGTGAGGAGATGAACAAACAAATATAAGATTTTTATATATTATAGAGAAACTTTTTTTTTTTTTTTTATTATGGCCCTAATGCATATAGTGTCATGCTAAAGCTATAAGTTATGTTAAGGGTATGGCGTACTCACAGATAATATCAGAGAATTAAAGTCTGTACGCATGAGCCAGGTGTTCAATACTATTTTAACACCATCTTTTTCAACCCTGATAGAATCTATTATTACAAATACAAAAAAACAACATCTGAAAACCTTGCAGCAGCAACTTAAACACTAGGGAAAATTGAGCAACTCCTTGACTTAAACTTGGACTGGGAAGAACAGCATATGTAATGCTTTCCAATAGCTGGATGCCACCTGCAGTTACATTTTAAAACTGAAGTTTTTTTTTATTAAAGACCAGACAAAGTTGCCTTACTTGAAGATCCGTTATGAATAAATTACTGCATACCTGCCCATCACCGCTCTGCCTCTCTCCTGCAAGATTCCCCTTCTCCACTGATTTTACTTCTTTAATTCCACACTCTTCTCCCTCCTCGCCTTCTTCCTCTGCCTCTTCTTCTCCCAGTTGTCCCACAGGAGCATCAGCAGCTACTTTTTGCTCTTCTGTTGGACAGGCCACATCTTCCCCAGTCAAGCGTTCCCCCTCCTCCTCTTCCCCCTCCTCTCCTCCCTGTAACATATAGATTAATAAGGTTTGACCTTTTTGAGGACATAGGACAGTTAAAGCTTTGTTGCATGATCTTTTTGTCACAGTTTTTAAAACTGTTCTATGAAATGCCTTGTACATTTCTTGAAAGATGTTTGAAAGTTAACCATGAACTCTGGAGGTTCTAATCCTTTAAAGTCTTTTTCTCTCCATTTGCATTTACACAGTGCAGTCGGAACAGTAATGATGTTATTCAGTAATTTCTGAATGTGTATTTCTAGTGTGTAATTTCTTTTAAAGTTCCTTAATGTTAAAATCATGTTTCACAGTGTAGTTGATCTATAAAATTATTAACATTTTCCATTACCACCAAATGAGGAACAATGAATATTACTGTTTTGCACTGTATGACGCTTATTTAATGTAAATTCAGCAACACTTTTGCCCCACATAAACAGCCCAAGGACACTCTCAGCAAGGAGAAAACATGTTAAGCATGAGGCACAGTTGTCAATTAGGAAATCATTAGCATATAATTGTAGTCAGTATGATCATAATCAGCACAGCTATGCGTGTGCAAAACATGCAATTAACAGCAGCTTCAATGTGTTGGATCTCTTTTGTAAGCAAACCATTACCTGCACCTTCTGAAGAACGCAATCTGTTCATTAGACACTGACAGACATATCAGATAATAAAGATTTGGGTGCTTTGGCATTTTTTTTATGTATACATCTTTATATGGTAGTTTAATTGTCAATATGTTAAAAACACAGCCATACAAACTTAAGCCAAAAAAATCCAGGATCTAAGTGACTACAATGAGTATTGCTAAAATCCATTACCTTTTAAAACTACTCTTTAGAAACTAATGCAGTAATACTTATTGAACTGGTTGAGATTTACTTTAGTTTCTTTAGCTCCCCTAAACTAATAAGAGTAGACATCAAATTCCCTCTATTGTGAGTACTAAACTTATGATTGTGTTTTGATTCTTTTTAATTACATGCTTACTGTTACATTTAAGGATGGATTTAATGCTTTGTATACAAGACAACGGTTTTATTATGGAAACACATGCTTAAATAGGAAACAAATATTCAGATGGACTTTTTTCCCCCCCTCATAATTATTAGTTATAATAATGATTAAAAAAATCTCCACACACAAGATTTACACTTTCAAAGTTCAATAAATATTTTCTTTATTACTTTATTGAATTTGTCCTGTGGCCTAAAGTACACTCAAAGTCAGTGAGATATTTCAAACTTACCCTCGTTCCTAAGTCTTAATGTTTCAAAGTTAGTTTTTTTTCTCTTCTTTTTAAAGCTTTTCATAGAAATTGACAAACAGAAATGGTGCTAAAGATGTATAATCTAGCTCAGCATCATGTTTTTGCCTTCAGATATACATGTGGTATGGGAGTGAACACAACCTTCAGCATCAAGCAGATTTACAAAGCCTCTTCTAACCATTAGTTTTTAAAAATCATGCAATTCAGTGATAAACATTCACAACACATAGCCACTCATATGACAGATTCTCTCATTGGACATGGGACTGCGCTGGCATGGTGACTCACCTCTGAGTGCGAGCCATTCTCCTCTGGTTCAGCACTGTCATAATCAGAAAGGACAGCTATAGGAACAAGGAACTTAAAGTTAGCTATCGATATACATTAAGTACTCGGCTATAAAATTTGAAAACCAATGTGAAGGACTTACCTTCACCTACACCATCCTCACTCTCCTACATGAGAGTGAAAACAAACAGTTACACACTACATCAAAATAATCAACATGTCTACTCTTATTTCTCTAAAACTTGTTCTTGAAGCTCAGCAGACACTAATGAGGAAAATATTAGGAGCTCAACAGTAAGAATATGTAAATATCTAGTAAACAAGCATTTGTGTATAAATACATATTACATACACATACACACTACGTACATGATAAAGGTTTACAGATTAATTGTCTTATAATTCACAATATATTAAAATATTTCAAATCTAGTTTGTCAAATGTTCACATATTTAATGTGCCTTTAAAAAGTTTGAGAAATTCCAGAAGAACAATTTTATTTATTTATATAGCTCTTTAACTGCACAGTCCCAAAAAAGCTTTACAGTGTTCGAAGCCAGAACCCCTGAAGAGACAATTAAACTGACAGAAGGAAGAAAAAACTCCCTGGTTTTTGTTTTGTATTAATAGAAGAAATCTTGTGATGACCAAGGTCCAATGACAGATTGTGTGTATATAATATTACATCATGGGTTCAGAAAAAGCGTGAAAGGTTTACTTGCCGCATTACAAGGCATTACTTCAATTAAAACAAAACAGCCAAAGGAACAAACTTTCAAAGACCTTATAGCAACATGTTTATCAGCTCACAGTAACAAATGCTAATTTAAACACTGTGGAAAGACATTGCTATTATTTAGTCAGTTTACACATAGTCACAGGGAGAACTCCACACTCCTATCCATGGTTATAACATCAGAATTTGAATCCAGGAACTTTATACTGTTTGAAAAAAGTACAGTCTGGCCTTATCATTTTAACTTTCTTATAATGTAATAATGTTTCTAACCTAAGACAAGATACGTATATTATGGTTAAATATCAGGAATCATGAAATATTGAGTTTAAGTAAATAGCATTAAGATGTTAAGACAAAATGCATTTTTATTGTAAGAAGAACCCAGCCTCAATCCACTTCTTGGGTTCTGCATAACAGGTTAAGGCTCCACCTGAAGTAGACTCGGTAGCCAAATACACATATGTTCACACACACACACACACACACACTATATATCCGTCTATCCATTATCTTCCACTTTATCCTCTATTAGGGTCGCGGGGGTTCCCCATGCCCATTCAGGGGAGAACATCTTGGGCGCTGGACAGATACACCCAGGACAGGGCGCCAATCTTTTGCTGGGCACACACTCACTCACACAGACACACTCTATATGGGGCAATTTGGAGAGCTCAATTGACTTGATCCATGTTTTTGGACTGTGGGAGGAAACAGAAGAACCCGGAGGAAACCCACACGGACACGGGGAGAACATGGAAACACCACCCAGATTGGAATTCGAGCTGGGAATCCCTAGTGCTGAGAGGCGAACGTGCTAACCACAAGCCACTACGCCCTACACACACACACACACTATATATATATATATATATATATATATATATATATATATATATATATATATATATATATATATATATATATATATATATATATGTACACGCTCACACACATATAGGGCGGCACGGTGGCTTGGTGGTTAGCACGTTCGCCTCTCAGCGCTAGGGATTTCTGGTTCGAGTCCCCATCTGGGTGGAGTTTCCATGTTCTCCCCGTGTCTGTGTGGGTTTCCTCCGGGTTCTCCGGTTTCCTCCCACAGTCCAAAAACATGGATCAAGTCAATTGAATTCTTGTGGGAGGAAACCGGAGAACCCAGAGGAAACCCACGCAGACACGGGGAGAACATGGAAACTCCACCCAGATGGGGATTCGAGCCGGGAATCCCTAGCGCTGAGAGGCGAATGTGCTAACCACTAAGCCACCGTGCCGCCCCTATATATATATATATATATATATATATATATATATATATATATATATACCCACACACACACACACACATAAAACGTGTTGACATGTCACATGCAGTTACTGTGCACTAAACTTTGTTGCAATGCAACGTGACCCTTTAAAAGTGAGGTCACTACAGTTTAGTTACTAAAGCCACATGAAAGCATCAGCCAGCAGAGTACAAATAGATGAAAGACAGACGAAGGAGGAACTTGTATTACAACAGAAAGGAATTTAAGCAATGTGGCCTTTTAACTAAATAATACTTTAAAAAGATCATTTTGCTGGAAGGTATGATATTCATGATCTTTTAAGAACACAAACACGCACACAACCTCTCAAATATCCCTCGTTTTTTACTCTTTAAGAAACACAATTGCATATCTCTCTCCCACACACACACACACACACACACACACACACACACTTACAAAATCACGGCTTCATACAAACCTTAGTACACACATACATATTAATTCACACATACACAAAACCAAACAGATAACGACCTACCAAAATATCTCCCTCTCGCACACACAAACATACTTACACACTCGGACTCGGACTCCGCGTCGCTTTTGGGGGCCGGGCGGACGATAGGACTTTCTCCAGGCTCCGGCACTCGGGCGCGGCTCTTCCCCTCTGAGGAAGCCGACTTTCCGCTCTCGGAGCCAGACACAGACTCGTCGTCATCCTCGCTATCCTGAGAAGCGCGCCTTCTTCGTCTTCGCCGGTCCGCCATCTTAACACATTAGGAAGGGAAACCGGAAGAGCGCATTAAAATGTGGGCGGTAATGACAACCGTCATTTCCTCCCGCCCCTCCTGCCGCAGCAACAACAGCGTCACATGCATGTGAACAGTGGAACTGCTTCATTTCAGGAATCAGACCTCATCTGTTATCCTCTAGTAGGGTCGCGGGGTGGTTCCCTATGCCTATCCAAGGGAGAACGTTTCGGGCGCTTGGCAAATACACCCAGGACAGATTTAGGGATAAGAACTGCCCCTATTATAGACTTGATCATAAAATCAAGGAAATACAGATTAATATAAACAGCGAGCCTTAACCACCTTAACCGCCTGTTTTTTATAACCTGTTCCATTATTGTGTTCTATTATTTGTCCACTAGATGGCAGTTTTTGATTTTTAGAGAAACTGGAATCCTGTTACTCCGCGATCAATGTTTAAAACCCATCCATCCATCATCTTCCACTTTATCCTCTATTAGGGTCACGATGGGGTTCCCCATGCCCATCCAGGGGAGGTCTCGGGCACTGGGCAGATAGACCCTGGACAGGGCACCAGTCAATCGCTGGGCACACACTCACTCGCACAAACACACTCTATGTGGGGCAACTTGAAGAACTCAATAGACTTGATCCCTGTTTTTGGACTGTGGGAGGAAACCGGAGAACCCGGAGGAAACCCACGCAGACACGGGAAGAACATGGAAACTCCACATAAATGGGGATTCGAACCGGGAATCCCTAGCGCTGAGAGGCGAACATGCTAACCACTAAGCCACTGTGCCGCACCCAATGTTTAAAACCTTGTTTTTTATTAGTGTTTGTAACCGGTTTATAAAAAAAATAAGACACTTAAGGTTGTGTATTATTGTGAATCACAGAAGTGTTATTATCCTGCCTAATGCCACCTCTTGACAATAAAGCATGCCTTCTCATGCCACAATAAACTTATTTAATCATGCATAAATAATATGCATCATCCAACACATAAACTGCAAAAGATCATACATCGTTCCCTTGCATTAATTAAATAACTGTGAAAAGAAAAACATTGAACTCTACAAAGTTAATATCAGATATTTTCATGTTCCTAGTTAAGGTAAAGTTAAAGCATATATGTAGGTACTTAATAACTTAATTATGAACCCCAATACTTAAGAGAAATACACTAACCAAGGTTAAATTCAACAGAGATGTGTGATGAAAGAAAAGAAACCAACATCCATTAAACACAGTTTAATACTTGAAATATTTTAGGTGCATTTAGAGTATTTTACATTTATTCTTCATACAGCACTATGTTACAAGATTTGACCATTCTTGGTTTGATAGAAGCAACACACAGTTTAAACCCAACATTCTCAAAAGCTGCAGTTGAACGAGATGAAGTTTGGTCCATCATGTTGTTTCGATACCATAACTGCATGTGGAGATGCAAAAGTAACTAGAACACAAAAACAGCACATTTCTGCAGTAAACACTGAACTTTTGATGAAGGAGCTTTTCACTTGAAACAGAACTGCAGTTAACGATGTCAAACAAGCTAGCAATCAATTTAAAGATTACATCATGCCAATCAGCTATGCAGGTCATGGGCAAGTGGTGAAGATGCCCCAGGAGCACACAGAACTGTACTAGACCCTCTAAAACTGTCGCCACTTGATATGTAAAGCCCAACACTAGGTGTGAGCGCCACCTATGCCTCATTGCTTAATGAGGGGCTTTATTTGCGGCAAGTTCGATGTGGAGTTTTCTTTTTAAACACTTCTTGTTGACTGCGGATGCGTTCGTCTAACCATGGGATTACAAAATTCCTGTAAACCAAAAACAAAGTTTTAGGGTTTTGTGATATTCATACAGATATACAGAGGCATTTAATAGCTATTGACTCTCCTTGGTCAAGGTTTTTATTTCTATAAATAGTACTGCAAGAAAAGAAAAAAAACAATCTCCAAAAGATCTAAAGTCCTTCAGGTCAAAAGGCATATTAAAGCTCTGGCACATGTCAAAGTGGTTGGTAATAACAAAGTAAGCAAGCAGCATGCACTAACCTATGTTTTCGTATCTTATCAATTAGTGGAATTTTAATATTGTAAATGGTAAAAATAAAAGCCTATTAAATCAAGTCCTTTCTTTTACATGCATATAGTAGTTATTCACTGTAACTTTGGTACATCCAATATCATCATATGAGAGTGGAATTATTTAAGCCTAATGTGTACACATTAAAAAACAAATATCTAATACTCACTCTTGTTTAAGACTTGGGAGGGGCCTGCCAAAAGCCACCACAGGAAGAAAAGGTGTAACCATTATAGATTCCACTAGAGAACAAGAACAATTTAGTTAATATTCACTAGGTTTCCAGTGCAAATAATCAATAGGGTGAGCTGCAGAAGCAAGCAATACCATCTTCCGCTTCGGGATAAAAGGTGAGCAGCTCTGGCTCACACTCCTGAATGACCTTCCGTTTGTTCATCCTCTGTTGAAGGCGCTGGAACATTCGCTGCTCTCGAATACGCTGTATGTCCCACCTGAGAATTAAATGGGAGCTTTAACCATTAATTTGAGCAGTAAATGCAAAAAAACAGCACAAAGACTTAAAATTTACCTTTTTCGTCTTTTCTCATCCAACTCCAATTTTAGATGCCGCTTCAGAAAGACACCATCATCCAGACTCTATAAATAAAAATAAATGTCAATATTAGAGACCTGGCAATTCATTCCTGTGTGAACCTCAGATTTAAATAAAGCCACAAAAGAAATCTGACTTCAACATCTTGTAACGAGGTGATTCATAATGTAAACTGCCCTGCAAGTCTGTTATTTGACTAATGTAAAATGTAAAAAAAAAATATATATATGGGCAAAGCTCAGACAGCATACATTACTACTAAAACTACAAATAACGGTTGCAGCTTGAGTCCAGTTTGACATTGGTAGGCCGTTTACAGTGTCTGCAAGGATCTGTTGCCTACCTCTGGAATGTCAGGTTTATCTTTGTCCTCTAGAGGTTCCACAATGCTCTCTCTCCAAGAAGGAACTAAAGGGAAAAAACAGGCAGGATGTAATGTGTTTGTTGTTAGCATGAGTTGGGTCAGCTTTATAGAAGTCATGTAAAATAAAAAAAAAACAGAACAACAGAAATAAAACCATCCAAAAAAAAAGACGCAAGCCTACAATCACCCAGACAAGGTATGTACCACAAAAACGACCTGCATGATGTTAATCTTGCATTTTACAAAGTAATTAAAAATATATAAAAAAAATATTTGAACACAATTCTCATTTGATTTAAGTGATTGTTCAATTCAAAATGAATTAATGCGCGATCACGGTACCCAGAACAATACACACGGCAACACTATAAAGTGAAAGCAAATGTTTATTTATTGACTAATTAAAACCAATTACTCAACAAGAGCACAAACATTTACAGAACTCGAGTCATTGACCTACATGTGCATCAACATTTCTTAAATACCTCAGTACACTGAAAACAATACACATTTTAAACATGTTCCTAATAAAGTCTAACAATTATAATAAATTTCATTTTGTGAGTAATTATTTTTAGCACAGAAATCAATAAACAAATGATATAGCTAATTAAATGGAAGTGATTGTGTGTGTGATTGGTGATTCTGCAGTTCTGGCTGGACTCACCAGTTACGTTATCTTGCTTCATGGGAGATGGACCCCTCCAGGGTGAAGGTGGTGACTGGTGCCAGCAGCAGAGATACATCTCAGTTGTAGCCAGGTAAGGCAGCTCTTCTGATTCAACAACAGTCAAACCATATGACTTAATGTCAGGCTCCTTCTCTTCAACCTGCATCTCTTCTTTAATAGATTCATTTTCTATTGAAGGGGAACTTGAGAGGTGTCTACGCCTGGACCTCGCCATCCTGGAGTCTTCAAAAAGGAATCTCCTGTTTGTGCAATAAATTCAATCTCTACTGCATTTTATTAAGTTTTTACATAAAAATACAGTTAGTAGAAATATTAAATTGTATAATTTAAAATGTTTAATTTTTTTATTAAGCCACTTAATTTGGTACAGAACTTTCCATACCTTTTCAGGGTCTTGCCACTCCTTCCAAAATGCCCCTGTCGAGGGGTCTGACTTTCACATGGCCCATCAGATTGCATAGCTCCTTCAGAGGAGAGCACTGGCTCCACAGGCGCCCTTCGGCGAGAAGTAGCATGACTTTCTGTGCCATCTTTCCTTACTGTTTGCAACCGCCGCTCCATGCGCTCAATCCGAGCCACCAACTGAAAACAAAATGTGCCCCAATCAGATTTTATCCATTTAGCGACTCAGTGTGAACTTTTATCAATGACCCAAATAATCTTGGACAAATGAAACACACATTTCATTCCTAACCGGAATCATTATTAACTATATTTTATTTTAGTTATTGTCAGCTTGGTTTGTGATGCTCAATTTAATTTTAGGCTTCTAGAGTTTGTAAATAGTTTTCTGTATTCATTTACAAAATTACACTTAAATAAAATGTCATCTGTTTATGTTTGTCTGGTTTGTATGGCATTGAGTACACCTCACTTTGATTTCTAAAACTAGTTTTGTTTTGTTTTTTACGTTACGTTTGTGCTACAGTGATACTACAGATGAAATATGTTAAAATTATTGTGTTATAAATCTAAAGTGTAGCCTTACATTTTCAACATTTTTACAATTTTTTTTCAAATGAAACATGAATGTGTTTAAAGCTGAATATGAGAATTAAGTGCAACATTACAGCTTTATGTCAAATCAAGGTGAAAAAAAATTACCTGCAGTGTTGTTTTATTTCAGTGCATCACTACACAGATAAGGGCGGCACGGTGGCTTAGTGGTTAGCACGTTCGCCTCTCAGCACTAGGGATTCCCGGTTCGAATCCCCATCTCGGTGGAGTTTCCATGTTCTCCCCGTGTCCGCATGGGTTTCCTCCGGGTTCTCCGGTTTCCTCCCACAGTCCAAAAACATGGATCAAGTCAATTGAGTTCTCCAAATTGCCCCAGATAGAGTGTGAATGAGTGTGTGCCCAGTAATAGATTGGCACCCTGTCCTGGGTTTATCTGCCCAGCGCCCGAAACGTTCTCCCCTGGATGGGCATGGGGAACCCCACTGCGACCCTAATAGAGGATAAAGCGAGAGATAATGAATGAATGACTACACAGATAACATAATGCAAACTCTTTTTTCTAATGTGAATAAAACAAAAATACTTGCATAACAGTAATACTGCATAATATACAGCTGGTATGTTACACAACTTAAGCTGCTGTAGTGGGTTAATGTAACCAAACAATGTTTTTCAGCAAATTCAATTTATCATCCAGAATAAGTGCATTTTAAAATGTAGACATCTCAAATGTACTTGAAAGGGGAACAGTAATGTTTCGCTTGAAGCAATGTTATGACACTTGTAAGTAGCATTGTACTTGTGCCCACTTAAAGCAAAACACAAAGATTTAATGTTACTTCAAATAATGAAGTAAACTTTTGCTTAAGTATACATAAAAAAAAACAAAATAACTTTTTTAGCATACCATTTCTTTTTCATCTTGGAGATCTCTGATTTCTTTGTTCTTGTTCTCCAGCTGCTGCTGCTGCTGTTCAATCAGTTCAAGCTGCAACATCAGGATCTGGCGGATGCAAGTGGATTGAGCTGCAGCATGACCAGAGCCCTTTACAAGACTCCAGAATTTTCCTTCAGGCCCATGTTCTGGTAATGGTCCTCCACGACCTGGCCCTGCCTTTCTAGGCTGCTTACTACCATTTGAGGCCACTGGATCCATCTTGCCTGTGTGGTTGTGACCAGAGTGTCCAAAAAGTGACTTGCTTTTGACTAGGGTACCCTCAGCCCCCATCTGCTTGGCTGACGGGAGTGTCAGATCCCCCAGGTTTACCCAATTCTCCTCCTGTCCCTTTCTCACTGTTGGAGACAAGCCAGGTCTGCCCAGTGTGCTCTGGCTGCTAAAAACACTTTTAGATTTGAGGTGAAATTGCTGTCCTCCACTGTTGTAAATATTGCTCAGGACTCCAGGAACACGAACGTTATGTTCTGAACTCTCCTTTTTTGAGCAGACCTGAGATTCCGGTCTTCTGCTTTGGTCAGCAATGTCCGTGTCCAGCTTGTTTCCTCCACTTGTAAGCACAGTGGTTTGCATGGTCATGGCGAGAACAGCACTCACCAACAGACACCACTGCTATTGGAGAGGGTCAGAGTCTGTCTGTACTGCCAGTGAAAAAACCCAGCCTCAGCCATTCTGAACCCTAAAACCAACAAAATAACACATGAGTTAAATAACACATCAAGTTAAAAAATGAATACACATGAGGCATAAGTTTTAAAAATAAGTGAGAGGCTTATGTTTGAATCACAAAGTGATGTAAGGTAAAAGCAGTAATATCAATTGGAAAGGCATGTTTAGCTAGATTGAACATTTTCCATGCTCACTTAATCATACACAACAAATGTGTGTGTTATTTCTGTCAAGCTTCAGTAAATGACAAAAAAAAGTACACAGCAAATGTTTGGAGAATAATTGGATGTAGCAATGCATTAGATCATGCTTAGGCTTCCTTATTATCTAAGAGAATTTTAAGTACTTATATGGTGTATTAACAACAAAAACTTTAAAATCTCATAAAATTACTTTTATAAAAACTAGGAGGGGCGGCAACGGGCTTAGTTTGCCTCCCAGCACTAGGGATTCCAGGTTTGAATCCCACTCTGGGTGGAGTTCTCCCCATGTCCGCGTGGGTTTCCTCCAGGTTCTCCAGTTTCCTCCCACAGTTCAAAAACATGGATCAAGGTCAATTGAAGTCTCCAAATTACCCCATATAGAGCGTTTGTGTAAGTGACTGTGTGCCCAGAGATAGATTGGTGCCGTGTCCAGGGTGCATCTGCCAGGCGCACGAAGCGTTCTCGCCTGTATATGCATGGGACCCAAGTAGAGGAGGGGTTGGATGGATGGAAGAAAGAGGAGACAAACTGTGTGTTAATATTTAAAATATAAAACACAATGTTGGCTTATAACAGTTTGTTTGAAACGTAAAGTGTAAAAAAATATCAGCAGGCTTTTTCATTTCACAATGTCACCCACTGCTTTTAGGGTGAAATGTGTTTAAGCTTAATTGCTTTTGACATAATCGGTTTTAAATGTCACTAAAACGTGGATCACTTTGAAATCCAAAGATTCAACACACTGATTTACCAACTGCAGTAAATACCCTGTTGAAACAAAATGACAAATTTATTTCAAACATATTTAAGAGGCCGCTCATGTGGTGCATGGTAAACGTGTGCAGTACGTTCAGATGTTTGCAGATGACATCTGAGCGTTAGGTTTAAACTGAATATTCAGCAACGCAGGTGTAAATCTTAGGAGGCTGATAACTGGTTGGCAGGTAAAGTTGGCTCATATTGCAGGTACGTTAAGACAATTGGACCACAGAGAAAGATTTTATTTTCGAAAGTGCATCAGTGAAGCGAGCGAACAGGTGAGGGTTTTACAGCGAGCAGCGTCTCTGCTGCAGCCGCGTCCTCCATTTTCCTCTCACTATAAACAATACTAGTCACTTCTGCGGCGTCACTCACTGCAAAGGCTTCTCACTGACGCCATTTTAATCCGCACTACTATTTTCAAGAACTTTACAAATGAAGAGGTATTATACGCTCATTGCAGCGTTTTTTAAAACTCTAGCATTGCTGTTAAATCAACACTTGAGCCGCACGAAGGCACCTACGCTACTTACCAGCTTCGTGAGTCGTCTTAAAATACAACTAGCGCGCATGCGTTCAAGATCCAGTACTCGAGCTGTGATTGGACAGCCCTGATTGGAGGAGCCCGGGCTCGGCTGCGTTTGAAACGGCGCAGTACAAAGTGATAGAATAATGACTGCACCCAACACACGATTCATTACATTCACTTCAATTATACCAATTCATAAAATACAACACAATACATTTCATTTAAATCGCTAAAGACACTACCGTCAAATATAGATTTCATTATCGATATTTCTTAAAGCTGAACAGGGAGGGTCAGGTCGCCTCTGCCTTTAATTATCATTATAGAAAACTATAAATCACTGTTGGAAAATCTTTGTGCACTATAATATCTAAAATATAAATGATACATAATGTCAATTGCAACCAATTTAGAAATAGATCCTTGTAATATATTCAATAATAATAATCCATCCAAGGGTGGGCGGCAAGGTGGCTTAGTGGTTAGCATGTTCGCCTCTCAGCGTTAGGGATTCCTGGTTCGAATCCCCATCTGGGTGGAGTTTCCATGTTCTCCCCGTGTCTGCGTGGGTTTCCTCCGGGTTCTCCGGTTTCCTCCCACAATCCAAAAACTTGGATCAAGTCAAATGAATTCTCAAAATTGCCCCATATAGTGTGTGTCTGTGTGAGTGAGTGTGTGCCCAGCGATGGATTGGCGCCCTGTCCTAGGTCTTTCTACCCAGCGCCCAAGACATTCTCCCCTGGATGGGCATGGGGAACCCCACCGCGACCCTAATAGAGGATAAAGCGGGAGATAATGAATGAATTAATGAATTTACACCCAAGATACACCCAGGACAGGGCACCCATCTATTGCTGGGCACACACTCACTCACACAAACACACTCTATATGGAGCAATTTAAAGAATTCAGTTAACCTTGATCTATGTTTTTGGACTGTGGGAGGAAACCGGAGAACCCGGAGAAAACCCACACGGACACGGGGAGAACATGGAAACTCCACCTAGATTGGGATTCGAACCGGGAATCCCTAGCGCTGAGAAGCGAACGTGCTAACCATTAAGCCACCGTGACGCCCTAAACTATAAATCACTTTTGGGAAATTTTTGTGCACTAAAATATCTAAAATATAAATGATACATAATGTCAATTGCAAACAATTTAGAAATAGATCCTTGTAATATGTTAAATATTAATGATAATAATAATAATAATAACAACAACAATAATAATAATAATAATCATAATCATAATAATAATAATAAAGCTGAGGCATGACTACGAGGATGTGTGTGTGTGTGTGTGTGTGTGTGTGTGTGTGTGTGTAAGAATGTCTCACACATTTAAATAATTGCCATTTTAGCATATACGAATTACACAACTAACATGTCTTTAAAATGTAAATTTAGTCACGTTTTAAAGATTAAAGATGTATTTTGTACTATATATGATTATAGCGTTCTTTTAATTTTCATTTAAAAAATCTGAAATTTTCTGAAAACTTAAGACTGATTTAACAATAAAAATCGTCAAAGAACCGAAAAACAAAGCGACAGTCTAAAATCCATTTTGCACAGAACAGATTTGATTTAGAAATTAACCGAACGAAACAATTTGATGAAAAAAAAATATCTGATAAAATTGTAAATATAACGGCAGTGACCACTAGAGGGCAGTATGCACACATGATACAGATTTCTCGCAACTGTAACTAGTAGGTAAAGTCAAATATTGTCAAATTTAGGCAGAATTGTCAAATAGGCAGAATGTAAAGAACATCCAGATGATTAAAATTTCATTACTCTCAGAGTAAACACATCAAACCTTTAAATAAACCATAAACATTAAAATATGTTACTATAGTAACTTATAAAGATGTGCGAGCATAAGAGATACCTAATATTTACATTAAAAATGAAGTGAATTAAGCAGCAATGTATAAATAGAGTGTATGTATAAAATGCATGTAGAAAGTCTGTGATACTGTTGGTACATACGGTAAAGAGACATATGCAGTGAGATAAGATGAGTGCATAAGTCAGTGCAAATAAAAACAGTACACAAACAACTGAATGAGCATATGAAGTTGTGAAGTGATGAGTGCATAACCAGTTCATAATGATGCAGAGTTCAGTATTGAGTTTGTGTTTTGTGGAATGTCTGCCAGTGAGTAAGGAGCAGAGATGTCCAAGCTTTTGGGTTGTTTAAGTTTAAAATAAATTTATTAATATTATTATAGTAATTAATAATTTTTTTAGGGTGACACAGTGGCTTAGTGGTTAGCATGTTCGCCTTTCAGCGCTAGGGATTCCCGGTTTGAATCCCCATCTGGGTGGAGTTTCCATGTTCTCCCCGTGTCCGCGTGAGTTTCTTCCGGGTTCTCCGGTTTCCTCCCTCAGTCCAAAAACATGGATCAAGTCAATTGAGTTCTCCAAATTGCCCCATATAGAGTGTGTCAGTGTGAGTGAGTGTGTGCCCAGCGATTGATTGGCGCCCTGTCCTGGGTGTATGTGCCCAGCACCCGAAATGTTCTCCCCTGGATGGGCATGGGGAAACCCCCCCCGTGACCCTAATATAGGATAAAGCGGAAGATTATGAATGAAGGAATGAATAATCATTTTTTAAAAATACGACTCTCATGAAATAATTTTTATTTTCATGATCTAATAATTTCAATGGCTATTTTATTTAGTAAACAATTAATACAAGAAAAAAGCAAGCTATAAACCTATAAAAGGCCTTTTATTCAAAGGCCTGTAATTGAGTTATGCTACATTTGTGCTGCTTTTTTGCTTTAGGACACACAATGGCAACCTTTACTGTTATCCTAATACTGAGCTACAAGAAAAATATTCAAAAACACATCCACACATTAGAATGAAAGAACAAACTGGAACTCGAACCTGAACAGACATGGAAAGACCTGGGGTAAGCCCCAAACTCTACCCAGAAATAACTCTAGCTCCTACCACCTGAAATCAAACCCATGACTTTCTTGCTGTGAAATAACAGTGTAACCTATTAAGCCACCTTATTTTTTCTTATTTTTTGCCTTTCTCTCATAATATAATTTCATCAAGATGAAGTCTCGACTGAAAACATAACCCTGCCTAATATCAGCACCAGGAAGAATATGTGTGGTATTAGAGTTAGTGGGAAATGGAGGGAAAATGTGGGTGGGAATTGATACTTTGCATTGTAGTATGCACAGACACAACGAGGATTGCCTAAACCTAGAAAAATCATTATAAAAATTTTACATTTTGTTGACGAAGGGGAACCGCAGACACAGAAAATGTATTTGTACCACTAAACCCCACATGTGGTTAAAAATCTATTCTACATGAGCAAGCCTATTACTGCTCCTTTAATATGACATTGTTGGACATGGCAAAAGCATTGTCATTAACATGGAGTTGAATCCTGTTTTTCACAGTGTGTCTTTGCACATTTCAATTAAAACCAAAGGACTTTGGTGATGTTTTCACTGCTTCTAAGATCTGGTAGCACAGTGATTGGGCTATTGATCTGAAGGTTAGAGGTTCAAATCTTAAGTGCATTGACATCACCGATGTGGGCCTTGAGCAAGACCCTTAACATTCACTACTTCAAGGTGCTGTATAAACCCTGTGTTCTGATCCTGAACATCGATATAGTACCATGCTTTGGATAAAAGTGTCTGCTAAATGACCAAATGTAATGTAATAAAAGAACAAAAAGAGCAAAAAATGTATCTAAAAAAAGTCTATCTAAAAGTACGGAAAAATAGTAGCCTGCTTTCAAATTGGCAGGCTATAAGCCCCCAGCAGAAATCTAACCTTTTTATTTTGCAGTATAGTTGTTATCTGTAAACTCATGTACAAAAGACAAAACAATTTAAAAAAAAAACCTACCAGACTCAGTGCTCAGAATGTGCAGTCTGTCTGAGTTTTTACCTGTTTTTCTAAACTTATTACAATGTGTTATAGAGGTGTGGGGGTGTGACACACTGCTCAAATCACCTGATGAGCATACAAAATACACCATACATGTAGTGTTATATATTAAGGATATACAGAACAATTATTCAGGTAAACGTTTTACCCCTTAGACATTAAAAAAAAAAACGTCTTCCTCCTAACAACCCTCTCCTCCAACCAGCGCCTTTGTATGTAATGGAAGATGCAGCTGAGCAAAGAGGCACAGGTATGTTTCGACAAAAAAAGCCTTCAGAAAACCTTTGGCGAAGACGTGAAAATGTATTTCATGGCTCAGTACAGTGTATGTCGGTTAATTACTTTGTAGGACCTATATGCCACCTTATGACCATTATTCAGTCCAAGTTGGTACCAGATTTTAGAACCATGTGCTATTAGCCTGAGATCATCTACTGCATTCTACATAGTAGTTCAAATCTGTATGCAGAAAATCAATGTAGTTCGTATATGTAGTAATATGCAGTAGATAAATCTTTTCCAGAAATCTTTTCCAACCAATAGAAGTAAGGATTTGCAGCTTACATGCTTTTCCATGATTCACCTGGAGCTGAATAATATAAAAAGGATAAAATAGAAAAATGTTGGAAATTATGATTAATAAAAATTATTTGTAATAAATAGTAAAGGTTTATCAGTGGTAGTGTGACCTCTTACAGCTACTGTTCTTTACAATATGGCAAGATTGTGTGGTTCCTAAACACCTGCTACACAAAAAACTACTTTTTACGTTTACCAGTCAAACATTTCTCATCAAATCAAATCTAGTACCTACAACTTATGCAGCTTTGCTCTTCAGTGCTGCCTAAGCTGAGAGACAGCTTGTGTAAAACCTATTTCCTGTAACAATTTATCATGCTCACTATTAACTTTATCTTTGTACAAACACAAACACATATCAAACATATGTGACCATCATTATTTAATGTCTTAAAAAGGTTCGAGTATCTTTCGTTATCTTTTTATCTTGATATTGTATCACATTTCTGGTTAATCTTTAGATTAGACAACCTTATTGTTATTACACACACAAGGCAATGAAATATCCTTTAGTATCTTACCAAAGTGCAAATTGGCAAGTGCATAAAGTACAATGGATACAATACATATAAACTATGGTAAATAAATAAATATATATATATATATATATATATATATATATATATATATATATATATATGGCGGCACGGTGGCTTAGTGGTTAGCACATTCACCTCTCAGCGCTAGGGATGCTCGGTTCGAATCCCCATCTGGGTGGAGTTTCCATGTTCTCCCTGTGTCTGCGTGGGTTTCCTCCGGGTTCTCCGGTTTCCTCCCACAGTCCAAAAACATGGATCAAATTAATTGAAATCTCAAAATTGCCCCATATAGAGTGTGTCTGTGTGAGTGAGTGTGTGCCCAGCGATGGATTGGCGCCCTGTCCTGGGTCTATCTGCCCAGCGCCCGAGACGTTCTCCCCTGGATGGGCATGGGGAACCCCACTCCGACCCTGATAGAGGATAAGCGGGAGATAATGAATGAATATATATATATATATATATATATATATATATATATATATATATATATATATATATAAATACTCACGCACACTCTGCATACATATATGTACCCCTGTGACTCCAGTAGAGGACTGAGCGGATGATAATGAATGAATATTTATATGGCATGTGTTATATTCTTTTATATGGCACGTGTAATATTATCATCTGTAATAAATAATTATCTTTAGTATTATTGATGATTCAAATATGATTGTCAGACCCAGAGTATAGATGATCAGACAGCTCTGAGGTAAAGCTGTTCCTTGATCTTTGTCTCACTTCTCATTTCATTTATAATAATCACTCTGAATTGCTCTTGCACTTTATAACTTCAAAACTGTTTTTAAAAGCACAAAACTAGGGCTGTTAAAGCTCACGTGGGTTGAAGGTGGCGACTGTCCATCTCCTCTCTCAGGTGCAACCAGTGTCACCAAAGCGGGGCGCAGTTTACCGCGGTCACGTGGCCCGCCCTGTGCGCTCGCGTGCGGCAGCTGCAGCGCCCCCTGACGTCACGGCCCTCCTCCCTCCCGTACACGCGCGCCTCTGTCCCCGGTGCTGAGCTCTCACATGGAGCACGGGGACTGCGACAGCTAACTGCATGTAGGACACGCACACCGAACGGCGGTGCATTTGTACCAGATCCGCACGCCGATCACGCTGCGCGTGATGTGCACCGAGTCTTAAACATGAAGCTGTGATTGGAACTGCACACTATAGTTATTAGAGATCAGTAAATCACAACAACCTGGTTTTAAACGGAGCATTATGATACACTGACGTGTTAAAGTCAGTATACTCTGAATTACAGAAGTTAGTTTAATATTTATAAATAATTTCGGGATTATTTCAAAGCATTCCAATGTCAGCAGTGGTGTGAATTAAAGAACATTTAAAAGTCAAGAATTCACACGTTTGATGCAGTAGCAAACAGCCAAAAACAGGTTACTCATTCATTCATCCATCCATCCATCCATCATCTCCCGCTTTATTCTCTAGTAGGGTTGCGGGGTGGGTGTTCCCCATGCCCATCCAGGGGAGAACGTTTCGGGCGCTGGGCAGATACACCCAGGACAGGGCGCCAATCCATCGCTGGGCACACACTCACACTCTATATGGGGCAATTTGGAGAATTCAATAGACTTGATCCATGCTTTTGGACTGGAGGAAACCCACGCGGACACGGGGAGAACATAGAAACTCCACCCAGATTGGGATTCGGACCGGGCGAACCACTAACCACTAAGCCACCGTGCCGCCCTTCATTCATTTATTATCTTCCAATTAATCCTCTATTAGGGTATTAGGTTATCCTCTATTCTGCCCATCCTGGGGAGAACGTTTTGAGCGCTGGGCAGATACACCAGGGCACCAATCTATTGCTGGTCACATACACACACACACACACACTAGTGGCATTTTAGAGCAAACAATTTACTTATATCCATGTTTTTGAACTTTGAAAGAACACCAGAAAACCCAGAGGACAATGCAAGAAAATGGAAACTCCACCCATATTGAGATTCAAACCTGGATCCCCAGCGCAGTGAGGCGAACATGTTAACCACTCAGCCACCATGTCGCACATAATGGTTAAGCAAATGGTCATGAGAGTCTTGTCCAGTTTATAGTCACTGTGTCTTTAAAAAGCTCCACAAAATCTGTTTATAAGTCAAAACAATAATGAAAGTGAGTAATGAAAAAAAAATAGTAGGCTATTTCTCAATCAGTCCCCAGGAGACCAGTCAAGGACTTAGTCATAGCTATTTTGAGCTCTTGTTTTCAGCTCTGTTTTGGGGGTGTTTATTTATATGTGACTGAAATAGCACAACAAAAGCAATTTGCACAGCAGGTCTGGTCAACACCATGTTCTTACAGCGTGATCGTATCATGGATTAAAGCTAGTCTCAATATATTTTCAGAAAAATGGTTGTAATTCTGTAAATACATGGCTGATTTTCATGGTTCTCTGTAATTCGGGGCTGCATGAGTAAAAAAAAAGTGAGTGCACAGACCAAAAATAAATCTCTCTCAACTCATTATCATCCACTTAGTCCTCTACTAAGATTGTGGGGGGTGGGGATGATTTGTCTGGGGTTCCCTATGCCCATCCAGGGGAGAACATTTTGGGTGCTGTGTAGATACACACAGGACAGCACGCCAATCTATTGCTGGGCACACGCGCGCGCGCACACACACTCACACACACATACACACATTAAATCTGTGGGAAGAAGTCAAAGAACCTAGAGAAAACCCACGTGGACATGGGGAGAACATGTAAAATTCACCCAGATTGGGATTCAAACCTGGATTCCCAGCACTGAGAGGTGAACATGCTAATCATTATGCCAGCATGCCTTCTTAAAGATTAAACAAATATAACAATTTTACAGACAGTGTCCTATGGGATATGATTATCTCTGTGAAATTTTGAAATTAAAGGTCTGAAAGGTGTGTTATCAGCCGAAGCCAACATCTGTCATAATAAGGAGCATTAGTGCTCATGCCTTAAAAGATTTAAGTACATGTTTCATTGACCCAAAAATGTTAATTTGGAAATTAATGAATGGAACATAAAAATATTAAATGTTTTGAATTATAAAAGACCCAGTTTACTTTACCCCCAGGTCTACATATGGTTTTGGCCTCGGATGCATAAAAAACAGTCATAAAAACCTCTGGTAACACTGACCTTGGTATGCACTTTTACCTAAAATACTAAAAACACTTATATCTTTTGACCACTTTACAAACACAATGTACAGTATGGTCTGTTTCTGACAAAACATTCTGCCCTGTCACGTGTATTGTTCGAAGAGCTGCATTCTAGGAAAAAACGATAAACACACATATGCAGTTTGCCTTAAGCGGGTTTATTATTAACAGCTGATATGTAAATATTAACTCTGCTACTTGCATTAAACAAATGTTTAAGGTCATTTATGAGGTACTAACAGGAAAAAGTCAAAACACTTCCAGGAATAACATTATAGGATTTGTTCTTTTTAAAGAAACTACACTCAGGTTTACATTTATCTAATGAGGCAAAAGGGTAATGTGAAAATTTGTCAAATAACTAATTAAGTCTTTTATACCTGCCTAATCGTGTGAATAATTGGACTAGCTCACTGTTCTTCTGTGGCTTGAGATTTCATTCAATTCTGTTTGCAGAAAATTTATTTCAACAGCAGATTTACAGAACAGGCGGCACGGTGGCTTAGTGGTTAGCACGTTCGCCTCTCAGCGCTAGGGATTCCCGGTTCGAATCCCCATCTGGGTGGAGTTTCCATGTTCTCCCTGTGTCTGCGTGGGTTTCTTCCGGGTTCTCCGGTTTCCTCCCACAGTCCAAAAACATGAAACAAGTTAATTGAATTCTCCAAATTGCCCCCTATAGAGTGTGTCTGTGTGAGTGAGTGTGTGCCCAGCGATGGATTGGCACCCTGTCCTGGGTCTATCTGCCCAGCGCCCGAGACGTTCTCCCCTGGATGGGCATGGGGAACCCCACCGACCATAATAGAGGATAAGCGGGAGATAATGAATGAATGAATGAATGATTTACAGAACACCAGCATGAAGCATTACTGCTAGTTTCTTCTGTTGTGTATACAGTAAATAAGCAGAATTTATTAATTTCTAGTCTGACATTTAATAGAATATCAAATTTATTTTGGTCAAAATCGACTTACATGTATCCCAGATTCAGAACACAGATTTGGTCATACAGCACCCCTGTAGCAATAAGGGCTAAGGATCTTTCTCAAGAACTCACCTTGGTAACTTCAGCACATTTGGGATTTATTAAATCAATGTGTAATATCAAATGTGTGTGGTCAATTAACCATTTGAATCTGGTTTGTTTCTTTTGACATAATCTACTCATATAACCAAACAACAATGTTTTTCACATATAAACTGAACTAAAACTAATTTACATATTATTCATATGTGTGTGTGTATGTATGTATGTATGTATGTATGTATGTATATATATATATATATATATATATATATATATATATATATATATATATATATATATATATATATATATATATATATATATATTACACACACAACTTTGCTGCAGGACCAGGCTTTTTCTTTTTTTACAAATAAAGAGGGCAACAGCTTAGAGTGCTATTCAGGGCACAAAGCTCATTGGGGTGTTTAAGTGAGAAGAAAAATCTACAGTATCACAGATACTGAATTCTTTTCAGCGTCATATTAAAAAATTCATTTATGAACAAAGATTATTTATGCCACATTTCTGTGTGTTGTATTCCTATTGTGTAAACTAAGCAACAAAAACAAACTAATAACTTAATGACCAAATACTTTTGACAGTAAATACCTGCTATTTAAAAAAAAAGGCAAAACTCAACATTTCCAGAAGATGACAGAAAGTGGAGGACTCATACGCAAACATGTTTACATTTAAATAACATTTACATTTAGCAGCCGCTTTTATTCAAAGCGACTTACAGGGGACTTTTAAGAGAACATATATATTGGCATGTTTTGCAACTATGTTTTGTTTCTCATAAACTGTTGTGTCTTACAGGAAAATAAATTAACTGCTGTAAATAAATTAACTGTATAGAACATGTATGATGAGACAGAAAACTGAAGACCAGTGAGTTTGTTGGAAAGTGACACAGAAATCTACTGTCCATTTATTTATACTCTTGAAATCAAACATTCATTCATTCATTATCTCCCGCTTATCCTCTATTAGGGTCGCGGTGGGGTTCCCCATCCCCATACAGGGGAGAACGTCTCGGGCGCTGGGCAGATAGACCCAGGACAGGGCGCCAATCTATCACTGGGCACACACTCACTCACACAGACACACTCTAAATGGGGCAATTTTGAGGATTCAATTAACTTGATCCATGTTTTTGGACTGTGGGAGGAAACCGGAGAACCCGGAGGAAACCCACGCAGACACGGGGAGAACATGGAAACTCCACCCAGATGGGGATTCGAACCGGGAATCCCTAGTGCTGAGAGGCGAACGTGCTAACCACTAAGCCACCGTGCTGCTGAAATCAAACAGATTAGTTTAATAGTTTTGTTAAACTACATTTACATTTAGTCATTCAGCAGATGTTTTTGTCCAAAGCAACTTACAAATGAGCGAACACAAGTCAGTAGTTAAGAAAAAAACAACTACACTGTATTATAATCAAACCTGGTCATTATCTGGCTTTTTACTTTATTGTTTTATCGAGCTTTAAATCAAGTTACTAATTCTATATATATATATAATCAATGAAAGCAAAATGCTCATTTATGTTGAAATCCTTATTCAAAACATGATCTTCAGAATAGTGAGGTTTTGTGTTCTCTGTAAAATGTAAAGAATGTTATGACATCACCAGCGTATTGACTGGAATAAGGATCGATAGTTTTGCATACCTTATATCATAGAGACTGGGATGTTCATATTGATTATAAACATGCCAAATCTTTATGAAACTAAGCAGTATATTCCTAAAAATGTCTAAAAGAGTCCGTTTTGAATGCGTTTCGAAGAATCTCAGTCCAACACGGATGTTTAAAAACTCGTATTAAAAGTGTGTCAATGGGCCACGAGGCTCTCCCTGGGTCACATGGACACATGTTGCGCCTCGTGCGGGCTCAGTGGGAGCGCCACGCCTGCGCGCGTTGCAGATCGGGCTGTGCAGCTGTGATCAGCAAAGGCAGGGCGAGCTGATTGAGGAGTTCACAACGAGCCACGCGGCCAAGTGACAACACAGACGCTCCTCGCCGTCATCTCTGCCTGCGGCTGAGCGCACTGCGGTGCTCCTGCACACTGCGATCCCGCAACCAGAACGCACGATTCCTGCACGACTCCGGTCTACAAGCCGCGAGACTGAGCTATTTTTAACCTTAACTTTGCCCGAGTTCAGCGCCTAGCACTGTCTAGATCTCACACGCTGGCTGATCTGTATGACTTTATTACAGCAAGAAACAACGACAATGGATCCGAACAACAATCCAGGTATGGGCTGAGAAATTAAGAAAATCGGAATCTCTTTATGAGTCAATGCTTATAGGCATTTTGCTATATGTGAAAAATGATCGAGACATGTTTTAATTAATAGCCAATATGTAGAGGTGCCACATATAGGGGGGGGGGGGGGGGGGGGGGGGGGGGGGGGGGGGGGGGGGGGGGGGGGGGGGGGGGGGGGGGGGGGGGGGGGGGGGGGGGGGGGGGGGGGGGGGGGGGATATATATATATATATATATATATATATATATATATATATATATATATATATATAGCCCATGTTTACCATATTTGCAAATGTTGTGTACTAGTAATGCTTGTTTACTATAAATGCTGAATTAGTTAGGCTACCTTAAATGATTTGTGCTCCTGATTTTTTGGGGGGATTTTTGCACTTTATATGCACTTTACGACTCGTAAACGCTTCCATAACTGGTTGTACCAAGTGTGTTGAGAGAATAGAAATAACTGAAAACAGCCTGTGTAGGGTGGTGGGTATTCTACTACAGAAACCGATTAACGAAGCACTTGGATATATAAATGATTAAAAGCGTTTCAGTCGGTGTTAGTAGGCTATACCAGTCCTCTGATACGCACGGGGCAAAACACGGTGTTCTAGATGCTCGTGTTCAGGGAAGTAGGTCAGGGCGAAAAGTCAGGTGTACGGTCATCCCTGCAGTGTGGCTCGGCGCTGTTCACATGGCGCGCCATGTGCGCTTTGTTTTTATTCCTCCTCTCAACGGCCGTCCATTGGCGCAGCTGTGGCTCATTACATAATCGCGCCCAGCCAGACCCGCGGTGACGTAGCCGTGTAGGGCAGCGGCGGCTTCTGATTGGCTGATTTCAGGCGGCTCCGTGGAAGTGAAACAATAGCTCACGCCCATCCACGTTACTTTTAAAAAGTAGGACACGACACGATCCAAGTTGGCGTAACAATCCTTCCTTTCTCCTGACATAAATACCAACCAGCATAACTACGTGCGCTTGCAGATAAACACCCCGTTGGAGTTGTTCGGTCATTATTGTTTTTATTTATCTCTATATCACCATAAACCCAGAAAACAAAATAAACACGTTCTGCATCATGTTACCATGTACTCTAACAAAACAGATTCATGGGATTAAAACTGATCTTTGTTTAGAAATCGTAGCTGTATGCCGCGATTCTCCAATAAAACAAGTATTTGACTAATAAGTCTTTTTTTTAAATAAAAGACCTAGAACCTATTGATATGTGTATCCTAACATACATTTACATTACATTTAGTCATTTAGCAGACGCTTTTATCCAAAACGACTTACAAACGAGAACATCACACTGTAAAATCATCAAACCTGATTGTTATTTGATGCCCCCCCTTTTTTACAACAGGTATTTGTTAAAAAGCCTAACTTAACAACTGCATTTCAAGTAAAATCCATTGTTTAAAGAGTGTTGGAACTTCTCTACATTTTTGTATACTTAGCATTAAACATGAATTCGCGATGGCTGAACAAACACTAAAGTAAAGGCAAAAAACTATAACGTTGTTACAGCCACCCTGAACCTGCAATAACTGCGCCATACGACGTTGTAAACATTGTTAGATGTCCGAATCCCACCCTGCGCCCACACTGTAAATGTTTATGACGATCAAAGGTCATGTTGACATTAAGTGATGATCGAAACCAAAGCTCTTAACTGTATCTCGGTGGAAAACGTGCGTCTGGCGGGAGCACACGGATCTGTTACTCGGAAGGCGGAACAACTGAAGATCAACGGGTCTCGTTGAAGAGCCTTGTGTTGGCGGCGCACGTGGCAAGGCGGCGTGCTCGGGCACTGACGCGCATGCGCGGTGGAGGCAGCCACATGCCTTTGGAATTACAAGTTTTGTGATTGAAATCTGGCGTCTGTTCCGAAATCGAAACTCAGACGTCTGATGGATGGATGCCATAGTTGCAGCAGCACGTGTTGCTTCACGTGAATGTTGTTCCACCTGACACAGTGACTCCTTGGCTTTGTGCTCTAGTATATAGGTCTGCTACTTCTATAATTTCTTAAGCTGTTTGACGCTGCCACTACAGAAATGACATTCATCCAAAGCGACTTACAAGGGTTAATCACACCATTCCTGGAGCAATGAGGGTTAAGGGTCTTGCTCAAGGAACCACATCGATAACTTCAGTGGACCTGGGATTTGAACCCCCAACCTTCAGATTGATAGCCCAATGCCCTAACCACTGAACTACCGTACCCACTTTTTCTTTAGTCAGAGTAAAATTACTAAACCTTTTAAACTCGACCAGTAGCTGATGTGCCTAAGTGCAAAGCACATTCACAAAATTCACATTCATGGATGTTTACTGTCTTAATTATACAGGACAAATTGCACTGATTCATAGCAATGCAACTATTGTAAATTTTAGGCTGTATAAACAATGATAGGATGAGCACAATGCCTGTACATGTGCCTCACACACAATCCGTATCCGAATCAGTGATAAAAATGAGTCATCTACATGACACATGCTGTTGTGTCTTGAGCCATGTGTTCAAACCACAACCTAGCAATTTACTGCCTGAGGTTAACAAGTTATTAAAAATGACCTTGGTTTCCAAATATTCTATTAATCTCTTCCTGCAGCTAATTTTCCCTGTTGCATCTTGTTCCTGAATGACTACACATAAGTCTTTCTGCTGTTTTCACTGGAAATGTTATAAAGTACTAGAAACCAAACTTTTTTTTTTTTTAACTTTCCAGGGGGCGTAATCTCATACATCGGATCATGTGGAGGGTCACCAAATCGCACCAGTCCTGTATCTATGTACAGCGAGAATTCCAACAGCAGCCTCCAGTCACTGACTCAACCATGTTTGGGGTCAACCTTCCCACCCTCTCCCAATGGTTCCCATGATTCTTCACGGATGTATAGTAGTAGCAGCAGCAACAGCTCAGGCTCTGGTGAAGATGCAAGTTCATCTTGCTCTGGAGGATCCCCAAGGGGTCGTGATGAAGGCAGCAATACATACAATTCACCAAACAAATCAGTTGCTACTCTCACAAGTAAGTAAACCAATCTCTTGCTCTAAGATGATCTTGTTAAAACAATTTGTATTCATATAGCTAACAACCTGTTTTTTTTATCTGTTAGAGCTGAATGGCATGGTGTTGCTTTGTAAAGTCTGTGGAGATGTGGCTTCAGGCTTTCATTACGGTGTTCACGCATGTGAAGGATGCAAAGTAAGGCTCTAATTTGTATTAATTTATGACAAAAAGTTCAGTTTGAGGTCATACCAATATGCAACTAATTATTTAATCCCACCAGGGTTTCTTCCGTCGAAGCATTCAGCAGAACATCCAATACAAAAAGTGTTTAAAGAATGAGACCTGCACCATTATGAGGATCAACCGCAATCGCTGTCAGCAGTGCCGCTTTAAGAAGTGTTTATCTGTCGGAATGTCTCGTGATGGTGAGTCCTATATACACTCAGTACGTACAGCTTGCACACATTGAAGCATCAGCCTGAATAACCTTCATTTCCGTTTTTTATTACCAGCGGTTCGTTTTGGACGCATCCCGAAACGAGAAAAGCAGCGTATGCTGGCTGAGATGCAAAGTGCCATGAACAACATGGTGAACAATCAGCTACAGAACGACTTCCAGCTGGCTAGCATCAAATCGAATACCTCATCATCAACTTCCTCATCTCCCTGCCCAAGTTTGTCAATTACCCCAAAGTCACAGCCTTCTGCTGTGCCTCTGGCTCTCTCACCTTCACCACCTGTCCCTGTCACCCCTCCTGCTCAGCCTGCTCAGAGCCTACCTCAGATTGGTTCATCTTCACCTCTATGTCCTAGTCCTGGCGTGGACAGCACAATCACTGCTATAACCAAAGCACACCGCGAGACATTTGTCTATGCCCATGATAAGCTAAGTGCAGCACTTTGGTCTCACAATGGTGCTGACCAAGATGCTAAAAGAGAAAACCACTGTTCTATTAACAACCATGCCAACGATCACATTTCAGTCTATCATTGTAATGGTTTTCAAACACCGACAAACAACAGAAATTACCTTCCAATGGAACCAGTTGCCAATGGTCAATACTGCCACTCTAACAACTGGTATGGAGCTGAGCAATGTAAGATGACCAGTAACAAAAGCGTGACACAAAACTGCCCATGGAGGAACCATAAAGAAATTCTACTGGTAAGTCTGATTTGGGAAGGACTAACGACCAAGTTTTTAAAAAATTTTTTTATAACCCCTTATCTATGTTTATGGATCCACTTGATAGGAACATTCAAATATGTCTTTAGACTGTAGATAGGTTTGTATTAAAGACGTTTCCCACATCCTTACCATTTCAGGCCTGTCCAATGAACATGCATCCTCAGGCTGATCCTAACAAAACACCTCAAGAGATTTGGGAAGACTTCTCTCTGAGCTTTACACCAGCTGTGCGCGAAGTGGTGGAGTTTGCCAGACATATACCTGGTTTTAGCTCTCTATCCCAAAATGACCAGATCACCTTGCTCAAGGCTGGCACATTTGAGGTAGGCCATAAATCATTCATTTATTATCTCCCGCTTTATTCTCTATTAGGGTCGCAGTGGGGTTTCCCATGCCCATCCAGGGGAGAATGTCTCGGGCGCTGGGCAGATAGACCCAGGACAGGGCGCCAATCCATCGCTGGGCACACACTCACTCACACACACACACTCTATATGGGGCAATTTTGAGAATTCAATTGACCTTATCCATGTTTATGGACTGTGGGAGGAAATCGGAGAACCAGGAAGAAACCCACGCAAACACAGGGAGAACATGGAAACTCCACCCAGATGGGGATTCGAACCGGGAATCCCTAGCGCTGAGAGGCGTACGTGCTAACCACTAAGCCACCGTGCCGCCCGCCATAAATCATTTGTCAATAAAATAAATAAACAAATGTTATTGTTGTGCAAGGTGACCAGAGGCAATTAGCACAAAAAATGTAGCCAGATAATTAAAGTAAAAAAAGTCAGATCACATGACTGTCACATGATCAATATAGCCTACACACATTTTTAAAACATTTTTCCTCCTTTTACAGGTGCTGATGGTCCGTTTTGCATCACTGTTTAATGTCGCAGAAAAGACTGTGACCTTTATTTCTGGAACCACCTACAGCATAGAAGCATTGAAAAGCATGGGAATGGGAGACCTTTTGGGGACTATGTTCGACTTCAGCGAAAAACTCAGTGCGCTAGAACTATCTGCAGAAGAGCTGGGTCTCTTTACTGCTGTGGTGCTGGTGTCTACAGGTTAGTATCGAAGGTTTCAGGAAGGACCCCAGCTTGAGAACATACTTTCTAAACATAAAGGCACCACGTCATTGTAAGTAATAAATATTTTCGTCTTCTCTCATTTTATTTAGACCGTTCTGGTATTGAGGACGTCACGTCAGTAGAGATGCTACAGGACAGCCTGATTAGAGCTCTTCGTGCTCTGGTCAGCAAAAGTGTTCCTGGTGATGTCTCTCGTTTCACCAAGCTGCTGCTCAAACTGCCGGACCTGCGTACCCTCAACAACATGCACTCGGAGAAGCTCCTCTCTTTCCGTATTGATGCATAAGATGCTGAATCTAAGACTGAACTGTGGGCTCAATGGGAGTCAAAACTGGCAGTGGTTTAGCATCAGCATTTGTCTGGTTTTGATGGTGCTTAAAGACTTGGGGATTGAAATTGTACATGGACACGCAAGTGCAATCGGAGGGGTTAACCAACCAATTTCATTTTGAACAAAGGAACCCGGACATGTTATGAAGAACATGGCCCCAAGGATTCCATTTACACTATCATGCAAACTGTAGCTGAGTAATCTTATAATTGTAATACAAATTAGGTTAAAAATCAGTTGTACAGCCTGCACTTGACAGTCTTTTCAGACATCAAAAAATCTGTTTACGCAAATTGCTGTAGAAGATTTTTTTACTTAGTTCTGGGTCCTTAATTTTGAATTTGTGTATATAACATCTATTTTGTAGGCAAGTGCATTTTCCTTATTATCAGCCAGTGCAAGCCAGACAACCTTTGCAGATTTTTTTTTTATAAAACCAATCAGGACTGAGTGTTTACCTTGGTTTTCTAATCAAGGTCAGCAATGGCCTTGAACTCCATGGTCAAGTTGAATACAAGATCTACAAAATGCCTTCCTCAAAAAGTCTCTATGAAAAGTTGATAGAAGATGGAGACAGTGAAAATAGTTAAATATGGGTTTTTCCAAGAGCCTACTATGCACATAGCCACTGAACAGTTGATAATGCAACGGAAATTAAGTTAGGCACATTATCCCAATTGTAGTTTTCCATTAAAACTTGTGTACATAAGGCAAACACAGCTATACATACTTGAAATGTTTAAACATGTATATACACTACATAAATATATATATTTATATATAAAGTTATATGTGGGCACAATCATATTAAGTGTATATTGATATATAGATGTGTATTTCAGATCCACTTTACATCATAAAACATTCTAAAAGATTGTGAAAGTTTTTGTCTTTTTTTTAACCTGTGTAAATGTTAGAACAAACAACTTTTTATGAAAAGAAGAAAGAAAGAAAATGTTTGGGTGAAATCTAATAAATCCCTTAAGATGTTCCTAAAAAAGAAAGGTATGAAAGGAAGGTAAATGCAAACTCACGCTTTGGCCAAGTCCATTCTTGGGTCCAAACATTTAACTGTAAACATTTATACCGAAATAAGGAAAATCCTTCTAAGTTATGTGTATGAGAAGGAAATGATCAAAAAAATTTTTTTTTGCCATATACATGTAAACATATATTATATATATAGACCTTATAAACATCTCTATTGGTTTTTATATCTGACATAAGATCAACACGAGGTAAAAAGCAAATGAATATACAGGTTGAATATACATCCAGGCTGGCCTCATTATTAAGTAGTAAATTTAAAAAATGTGTTGGTTAAAAACAACCAAATAAAAACGTGTTTTTTTTCAATAGGGAAGATTTTCTGTCTTAAACCCAGTGCCGCCATACTGAATATCATAGTGATAAACCGGCAAAAAGGACAATATCCCTTATTTATCTAAACAAGCTTATTAAACAGAAACTCAAAACCTGTACCTACAGAGGAAAATAAACTGATTGTCCAAGGTGAAATTGTACTAACACTATAAATACAGTGCTGTTTACAAATTTAAATAATGAATAATTTTGTACAATTTTAATTTAACTTATATATGTGCTAAAGCCATCATTTAAATACTGAAAATGAATTATTATATTTAAACATTCATACAGAACTCTTGAAGTGTAATTTAAAGCAGATTTATATTTAAAAAAAAAGGGATTGTAAAAACATTTACGATCCAATTTATGAAACACTAATCTTTGTCATCATCATAAAGCTCTCCCTTCGTTCACTGCCCACAAAAACTGAGCAAACGTGAGGAAGAGAAAAGGTTTTCCTTTCCTTTTCACACATGGATCACAGAAGTGGGTCATCTGCCCGCATAACCAAAATTCACAAACCTCTTCCTATTGGTGCAGGCTAGAGAAGACCTCATAGCTGTAACAGCCAATAGGCTTGAAACAGTGAGGGAGTGCCAAAGAGTAATGCATAAGCTGTGAAGCAGCTTTTAATAAGAGAAGGAAAGCTTTCCATGAACCTGATCTACTGTTTCATAATAATTACAGAGTAACCAAACAAAACCAGTGTAGGGGAAGCAGTAAATGCTAAGACACATGTGGATATAAAATCTTTTTAAATGGTGAGCAATTTTTTTAGAACTAATTAATTTACTCCATTTGTAAAGAAGTACAAACTTATTTATTAAAAAAAAATTGTTCAAATTAAAGTTGAACTTATAACATATCTCTACATGTTTACACTAACAGATTAATAAAAATGTAGAATGCAGATTAAATCAGATAAACAAGCTGAGACAGTGAAGTATAAAGGTTTGTTACTATTTACTACTTAGTTTTTTTTATTTATAAGTATATTTTACCTGATAAAAGTATTTAAAATAACAAGATAGGCAGAGATCATAGCTAAATACGGGCAGATTATGGTCTTTTTGCTAACAGTTTCTGTAGCTAGTCTTCAAAAGTCTGGATTGGATGAGAGAAACTCAAGCCAGTATGTTAAAGTAGGATTCATCACTGGAGGCTGAAATCAGAACAAATAGGTAAACAGTTACGTAACAGAGAAAAAAATAAAACAAAACAAAAACACCACACACGCTTTCAGTGCTTTCCTATACTTTCAAAGCAGGTTGAGATAGACAGGTTAACAGTAACAAGAGAACATTTATATACAAGCCAACTACTGATATTACTACTGATAAAACTACTGATATTAGATTTCCATGTTTATTAACAGAAAGTCTAAATTCAGTATTAACGCTATTTAATTCATATGTCTATTTACACAAACACCACAGAGCAACTCACAAGTGACATTCTAATTCATCCAAAAAAAAGTTATAATTTGAGCTTTGTGCAAAAAACTGAAGATCACAGGTGGATTTTCCTTGTTCTCCTCATGGCTAGGGGGTTTCTGCCAGGTTCTCCAGTAAATTGAATGCTCTATATTACCCCATAGAGTGTGTGTTTGTGTGTGCCCAGCTATAGATTGGCACCCTGTCCTGTGTGTATCTGCTCAGCACCTGAAACGTTCTCCCCTGGATGGACTTGCTGTTTTGAATAATTGCACAAACTATCACTAGGCTTAAGGTCTTGAGACTTTCAAAGATCAAACTTGCAAAAATATGGCTTCATGCTCCCTGACGTCTTTTTCCCTAAACACTAGTCACTCTAGTTGTCTGCTGAAACACTAAAGAATAAAGGCAACATGTAGTCACATCAGTTTACTTTAAAATTTGACTGCACTTCCGTCTTTAGGAACAAATTAGTTATTAATTAAATGCCGTGCTTTATTATTAGCTCTAACTGCCTTCCTTGTCTGTTTCTTTTAAGGTGTGACCGGCTTCCTGGAGATCTTCATCCATGGCTCTGCCAACGAACACTGGATGGAACCTGAATCTTAATTGGACTGGCGGTCCTGCAGGACGCCCCCTAATGGACTCACATATAGTTTTCCAGTTTTTTGTTTTACTATTTGTTTAATATCTGGACATGGCTGTCCTACATTGTTGTTGCTGCCTGGCCGCTCAAGGAGGATAAGTCCCCCACTGAGTCTTGGTCCTCCCAAGGTTTCTTCCTTGAATAACAACATAAAAGGGAGTTTTTTCTTGCCACTGTCGCTTCAGCTTGCTCTTTGGGGGTTTAAAGGCTTTTCATACTGTAAAGCTGCTTTGTGACAATGTACTGTTGTAAAAAGCGCTATATAAATAAATAACTTGAACTTAAACTTGGAATGCCATAGAAACTCGACAAAACATTTCCTGGGACAACACAAACAGCATTTTAATCAGTTTTCAAGTCATCCAATTCAGAAAAAGAAACGTTCAAGCCAGGAAAATTTGTATTGTTACTGTTGTATGATTCACCTGCTCACCGACTCAATGGCAACCATTGCTAGTATGGAACTGAATGCAATGTTATATAATTCATTGAAACAGGTGTACTTGCACGTAACCGCATGTTTGTGTGAAGTTTGTTAATTAAATACACCAAGTCTAATTAGTCCCCGTTTAGAGTCAGTAAACCCTGCATTCAAGTGCTATGTGACAATATGGTGTTTCATTGTGTGTTTGTTTGATAGACACACACATCTTGCACAGAAACTCGCAAACTTTCCACTGTCCTTTTGAAATGTAGCAGAAAAGAATTAATGAGCATTCACTTGAATGCAGCACTTCTAAACCATCTATTTGAATGTTAACCACTCTAAAAAGAAACGACAAAAATTTAATTGACACATTGGTAAATTAGAGGACATCTATTGACACATGGCACTCCTTTGTGTCAAATTTAATATTCTATTCATACAAGTGCACAATGCAGGGTAAAAGAACATAACGAAAACACCTGCAGGAATAAAAGTACACCCTTGTGAATATGACTTTTATTTAAAGTCTTGCCTATTTTAAGGTCACCACATTACTCATGTCATCACAAAGTAAACACCCACACAGCGCCTAAAACAGCACAAAGCACGGTCAGCCGTTTGTCTGCTTTAAAGTGTGTGGAGTTAACAATGAATCATAAAATAGCATCTGCTCTATCATCTATAAACTATATATAAAATTCTCATGTGTGAAAGCCTTAACAGCATTCGTTTCTGCAGTTAGTTCCACCAAAATATAAATAACAACTTAAGTGCATGTGATGTGATGTAGCAGTTAATTTAAATGAGGGCTGAACAATTAATCCATTACAATCTAAAAGTGCAATTTGCAACAAAGTAACTTTTTATTAATATCTGTATGGTTTACCATTAGCAACTATATACAAGAAACACAGACCACCAGTCAATCACAGGGCAGATACCTTCAGGCATACTACTGGAAAGTTTTTGGATTTTGGAGGAAACCGGAGCTTTAAAAGTAAACCCATGTAGACACAGAGAGAACATGATGAATACTCTGAACTCAATACAGAAAGAACCTTGTTTGAGTTTTCACTGTGAGTGCAAACCACTGTCCCTTCCCTATACTTATTTGGGTACCACAGTTTTTTCCATTTATTGACATCTCACCAAGTTTAATCACTACATGTAAAAAATATGACATGATCGCATTAATATGTTGAAGTAAATATATTCATAAATACCTGCAGGGTGGACGTGTCAATCAGGTTGCCATCCTTGCGCACGGAAAGCAGCCTGGCATGACCTCTTGATGGATAACCTTCATCCAGCTCTAGGTGACACACTGTAGTGGCAGTCTTGAGGAAAACCAACATCCGCTTCGCTGGACACCAGTCAATAGCATATCTGACAGAGAGGCTAACCGTTTAATCAATGTGGTTTAGGACTATCAGAAGGGTACATTTTTGACATTTTGGATAAACACAACCCTTGAATAGGCAGAACAGTGGCTTAGTGGTTAGCATGTTTGCCTTTCAGCGCAGGGGATCCAGGTTCAAATACCGATCTGGATGGAGTTTTCATGTTCTCCTCTGTCCGTGGGTTTCTGGGTTTCCTCCCACAGTCCAAAAACATATATTCAAAGTAAATTGAAAATATATATTGTGTGTGTCTGGATGGGCATGGGGAACCCTTCTGTAGAGAATTATGTTACATTTAGTCATTTAGGAGATGATTTTATCCAAAGCGACTTCCAAGTGAACAATTAAGCGGAAGATAATGGATGGATGGACAACACTTGAAAAAAACTATACGAGCAGGAAAAATCAAACCCGTAAGATGATTGAAAAAAATATAAAGATAATATATGAAATGATATAACAAATTTGGGAGGCACGGTGGCTTAGTGGTTAGCACGTTCGCCTCTTAGTTCGAATCCCCATCTGGGTGGAGTTTCCATGTTCTCCCCGTGTCTCCTCCGGGTTCTCCGGTTTCCTCCCACAGTTCAAAAACATGGATCAAGTCTACTGAATTCTCCCATTTGTCCCATATAGAGTGTGTATGTGTCTGTGTGAGTGAGTGTGTGCCCAGCGATAAATTGGCGCCCTGTCCTAGGTGTATCTGCCCAGTGCCCAAAAAGTTCTCAAACGTGCCCAAAAATGGGCATGGGGAACCCCCCTCCCCAATATAGAATAAAGCGGAAGATAATGGATGGATGGATATAACAAATTTTTTAGAACATTCTACAAATATTTGAGACATTTTGTCACTTGAAAAAAAAAAAATCTAAACTTTGAAATAAGACATGCGAGAGAAAATGAGAATGGGGAACTTGAGAATAGGGAATGCAATTTAGAAATATCAGACTTGGCTGATAATGACTGAAAATGTAACAACCTACATAACTGCCATTTTGTTCTTTTTATATAATGTCTTGTGTAACACAAGTAGCAATCTCAAAGGGACGTGTGTGATTTCCTGTTGGAAGCTGGCTTTTGCATAAGCAAACGTTTGAAAGTTTTGTACTGAATTTGAATACACTTTTTTAGTTCAAAATAAGTGAATCCGGGCGGCACGGTGGCTTAGTGGTTAGCACGTTTGCCTCTCAGCGCTAGGGATTCCCGGTTTGAATCCCCATCTGGGTGGAGTTTCCATGTTCTCCCCGTGTCTGCGTGGGTTTCCTCCGGGTTCTCCGGTTTCCTCCCACAGTCCAAAAACATGGATCAAGTTAACTGAATTCTCAAAATTGCCCCGTTTAGAGTGTGTCTGTGTGAGTGAGTGTGTGCCCAGCGATGAATTGGCGCCCTGTCCTGGGTCTATCTGCCCAGCGCCCGAGACGTTCTCCCCTGGATGGGCATGGGGAACCCCACCGCGACCCTAATAGAGGATAAGCGGAAGATAATGAATGAATGAATAAGTGAATCCAGTCTTTAGCATGTATTACTGGAAAATATGTTGGTTTCTAAACAAAAACTCGGAGTAACACATAATTGTAAAGATAGTTGTACATGTAGTGTCTTCTGTATAATTGACTGTAATGGTAACAGTGTCATGTTCTAAATAACTGTAGGTGCTGTACCTGGAATGCAGAGCTTGAACCTCAGAAAGCATCTCCCCTTGACTGATGTAGCGTTGCATTAACTCCAGCAGAGCAGCACTCAGCTCTCTTCTTGAACCTTTAATTGACTCCTCAACAAGCCCTGCTGTGCCTTGAAATACCTGGACATTCAGAAACATACAACTCAGAGCCAATGTTTTGTTTTGAGCCTTTATCCTATATTATTAAGCAAATTACACAGATAAATAGAACCACTCCAACCACCTGGAGGGAGAAACGGTCGTTGGTGGTCATGTTGATGGAGATTTGAAGAGGTTTCAGTGACTGGATATTGTGGGGCAGAAGCTCTAAACAAAGCTCAGTCGGGGTTACTGATAGCAGTTTGTACTGCATATTGGACTGAGTGACTTCCAGCTCCTCCTGCAATCTGGAATATACAAAACACATCAGACACAGCCAGACAAACCACCTGAAATATTAAACATATGGCCCATACATTCACACAGTCAAGAGCAGAGCAGGTACAGTGGAGCAGCATGATTTGCTTTACCAAAAGCCATCTTTTGGTTTAATATGTAGAGAGAAATCTGTTTGATGTATGTCTGTGTTAACAGTGGGACTTCTACTATTAGGTTCCATTTTATTCTTATGACAGTTGGCCGTGTAAACCTTGAATTTGAGCTGAAGCTGATTGAGGTTTATAAATCAACAACAACAATCTCATTAGTTTAACTGTGCACACAATGGACAAATGAGCTTTAAGTTCTAGGGATGGACTGTGCGGACCCAAGACATTTCTCTAAAATGTTGGTTCACACAACTTCAGATAAGTATTATCACATCTTTCTTTAATTCATACTCAGTGTGGTACACAAACACAAAGTCCTCTTTTCTTCATTTAAACTGCTTAAACATGTGAATTTTATATTCCCAAAAAAAAAAAAACTGGTGTCAATAATAATTATTACTATTAATTACTATTATTCTGGAGTTCTTGGTGGAAAGATATCAAAATTGCAATAAATAATTTCTCTGCTTGATTGTTGTTGTTTTTTTTTGCAAACAAAAGAAATAAACATGCTAACACCAAAGTATTTGCAAATTTCAATCTGGGGAAAAGTAGTGTATTGATGGCAAAGAATGATAAACAGTAAGCAAAGTGAACAGACACCATTAACTCATAATTTACACCCATTTCCAAAATATATTAATAAATATGTAATTATGATGTAATATGGTTGGGGAGTTTGGTAGAATTTGGTTCATTTTGGCAAGCGACTACGTTCAGCAGCTTTGGTAAATTTGTAAATTGTAATTTCAGTAAATTGTAATTGTAATAGAGAGACACCATCGTTCTGAAACCAAATTCCTTGTGTGTTTAACATATTTGGCAAAATAAATCTGATTCCGATTTTGTTGAGATTCATGATGATTACAGTTCTGAAAATGAAAACAGAGTTCCTTAAACAAAAAGATCATTTCATTTCCATATATTCAAAACCTTACTTACCTGTCTCTTAATGATGTCCAATCAGCCACTTCCTTTAGTTTCTCATCTACTTGACTTTTCAGCTCAGCTAAGCGTTTGTTACAAGAACTTAAAGCATTCTGGGCTGTCTGCAGAGAATCCTCCAACTGCAGACTCAACTGTTTCTGTGGTCAGAAGTAAAGTATCACAGAATAAAATCTAGTAGCAAAAGAATAAATTCTGCAGCACAAGGGAACACTAAAACATAGTGCTATAATTACTAGACTGTTCTACAAGCCCAAAAGGAAAGATAAAACTATATTATAGGGTAAATAAATCAGCTGCAATAAGCTTTCTTAATTCCTGTTCAAACGGTAATTAAAGGAACAGCCTACTTCAGCTCTCTGCTTTCGCTGTAGTCCAGCTCTCTCCTGCTTCTTGCATTCTTGCATCTAAAATAAAAGTTTGGTCATTAGTGGTTGGATCCGATTTTAAAAAAAATTTTTTTTTATCATTATTAAAAGAAAGGTCTATATTATGTGCAAACAATAAACAAAATGACAACACTGGAAAATCTTTTCTAAAGCATAAGCACAATATCAAAAAATATTTTAAATCAGTTTTGTGTATGCACATGTAAAGAGTTTAAATTAAATATAATGTCATGAGAAAATACAAGCATAAACATTTCGAAGTTACATTACTTTTTTTTCCATAGCAGCCACGAGTGTTTCGAGTTTCTGACGTTTTTGAAGAAGTGCATCCATACTCTCTGTCAGTGTGCTTATTAATGCCTCCACTTCTTTAACTTCCTCCAGATATTGTGACTTTAAAGCTTTCCATGGTGCACTGGCATTAGCATCTGCAAAAAAAATAGCGGCTTAAAAATTTGGGGAACACACCCATATTTATATTATTCTTTTCTCAGTTGTTAGAAGTCTGTTATGCGACTGCTACATGGCTTTATAAGTGAACCTGCAGCGTGCTTGAAAAAGCTGGCTTTCTATTCATTCTTTCATTCATTCATTATCTTCCTATATTAGGGTCGCGGTGGGGTTCCCAATGCCCATCCAGGGGACAACGTTTTGGGCGCTGGGCAGGGCGCCAATCTATCGCTGGGCACACACAGACACGCATGCATACACACTCTATATGGGGCAATTTGGAGAACTCAATTGACTTGATCCATGTTTTTGGACTGTGGGAGGAAACTGGAGAACCCAGAGGAAACCCACACAGACACGGGGAGAACATGGAAACTCCACCCAGATGGGGATTCGAACCGGGAATTTCTAGTGCTGAGAGGCGAACATGCTAACCACGAAGCCATCTTGCCGCCTGCTTTCTATTCAAATTTCAAACGTAATGTTACAATTTGAGATGCACTGACAAAATCCATTAAAGATAATAATTTTCTAAGGTTCTTTGGTGGCATAAATGTCTCTTGAAAAGTCTAAAATTAATGCAACATGGACTTAAATTGTAATAGAAAATAAATTTTTATCATGGTGCTGAAAAACGTAATGGTGTGTGTGTGTGCCTTTCATGTAAGTTTGTGTTCCATCAATAGTATTACATAGTTATAGTTAATTATGATGTCTCTGAAAGTGTAAATTTTAAACTTGTACACTCGCAAATATTAAATATAAAACAATCATTTGCAAAGCAACTTAAACACACCGTCTCATACCTGCATTATTTGATGCACTTAGTCTTTGCAAAACTATATTAAACACTGTCCTTTACACAATGGAAAGCATTTTATTATTACCTATACAGCCAAAAAACCTTAGGAATAATATAAAATACATACAAAACATTTAACACTTTGTAACCATTGCCTATAACAAAGGCTGTGACATTTATTAGACAGCTACAGTATGCTTAATTTACTTCCATTGAATTTAAGTTATAGGTTTAGATTAAAGGGAAGCGATTGTACCTGGGAAAGGAGGACATGGTTTATTCAAAAACTGCTCTGCTGAATCCAAACCTGCTATAAGCTTTAACATATCATCCAGCATAGAAAGCTGCTGGAACATCCTGATCTGTTTCCTCCTGCAGTCCTACAAAGGAAAATAAAGTGTAATTATTTACTACATTAAAATTATGCTTATACTGAATTATTGATGCACTCATCTGGTAAATGTATACAATTAACTAATATTCAGCAATAAAAAAAGAAATTTGCAAAATTTGCAATAATGCCATCCATCCAATATAATAAGTAAATACAAATATGCAGGGAAAATAAAATGTTGCATTTCATGTTAAATCAAAACACTTCTGTCTAGTATTAGTATAGAACTGCCTAGTAATTTCATTTACTAAATTTAACATCCCCCCCTAGCGTATTTTTAACATGCGTCAATTGTAACACTGCATGATTCAGTTTCATTGTGTCTTTGCTCTAATAACAACAGGAAAAGTACGCCATGTATGGATTAAAATGCACAAAAAGCATGTTGTAATTATCTTAATGAATTTTTGGGAAGTAATGTGCAATAAACCAATCAGTGTGTCACTTGCTATTCCTTTTATAGTGAGGATTACCATTTCAATAGTGCAGCTACCTGGACTTAATGTGCTGGCCCATGAGTTTCTTCATTTTACTGTGAATCGAGACAACACAGTATAGTGTTGACTATGTGTATGCATTCTCTGTGCACAACTTTATTTGAAATTAAACTAATTTTGTTTTTTTATATATAAAGATAATGTGACAAAGGATAATGGACTGATTATTAAACAGGTTGAGTTGTATATGTAGAATTAGGATTTCTTTTTTTCATGAAAGGACCAAACAACCTAACAAAGAACAAAAAAAATATTGGTATCATTAGCAGCAAAATTGTTATTTATAACATTGATATCATCAAAGAAGTGTAACCCATTATTAATTGACTTACAAAGACTCACCATCAAATATGCTGTCATGACCTTTGCCTCTCCAGCCTCCTGAACCTCTGTGGGGTCGCATGGTTTTAAGAGAGGTTCACTTTTCTCAAGCAGCCTGTATTTATATAATATAATTTTGTATTTTATATTATATAAACAAACAAACAGAAAAAAACAACAAAAGTCTGGTTAGGAAAGTATATGGGAGAAATATCAGCAGAAAACAAGTCTAGCTAAATAACACTACCAAATATCAATTAAATATACAATAATATTTTTGTTACAGAGGACAGTACAAGTAAAATTACATTTAAACTATGTTAGTTCTGCAAAATGAAATTTGTTTTTTTCTTTATTATAATATTGCTCAAACTTTTAAAACACTGAGTAATTTACCTCATAAACTTCCAAATTAAATTCCAAATGCATTACTGCAATTACTATATATATCCATCCATTATCTTCCGTTTTATCCTATATTAGGGTCGCGGGGGGTTTCCCATGCCCATCCAGGGGAGAACGTTTCAGGCGCTCTTCAAATACACCCAGGACAGGGTGCCAATCCATCGCTGGGCACACACTCACACACACAAACACACTCTAGATGGGGTAATTTGGAGAATTCAATTGACCTGATCCATGTTTTTGGACTGTGGGAAGAAGGGAAAACACGGAAGAACACAGGGAGAACAGGGAAACTCCACCCAGATTGGGATTTGAACCGGGAATCCCTAGCGCTGAGAGGCGAACATGTTAACCACTAAGCCACAGTGCGTCCTATCTCCCTCTCTCTCTCTATATATATATATAAATAACCAAGTAAATGTTACCAATCACGTGAAAACTTAAGAACAATTCAGTATGACCCTACAGCACAAAAATGTACATTTCTATTGAATTAAACAAAGGTTTAGGGTGGCACAGTGGCTTATTAGTTGACACATTTGCTTCTTTGTGTTGAGGATCCAGGAGTATTTTGTGTGTGAGTGAGTGTGTGTGAGTGAGTGAGTGTGTGTGAGTGAGTGAGTGAGTGAGTGAGTGAGTGAGTGAGTGAGTGAGTGAGTGGAGTGTGTGTGAGTGAGTGAGTGAGTGAGAGTGAGTGTGTGTGAGTGAGTGTGTGGAGTGGAGTGAGTGGAGTGGAGTGGAGTGAGTGTGTGTGTGTGTGAGAGAGAGAGATTGGCGCCCCGTCCTGTGTATATCTGCCCAGCTCGTTCTCTCGTTTGGATGGGCATAGGGAATGAATAAACAAAAGTTATGGCAATAAACCGTTTCCATTAAATTCCGACTGCGCAAAAATCCGTTTCCAAGTTCAAACCCATCCTCAACAAATGAGCATTGTTTATATAAATAAAGAGATAAATCTGAAATCTTTTTAAAAGTAGAATTCAGAAGTTGTAATGCTTCCCAATCGCTTAGCTGACCAACAGAACACATTCCACAAGCAGGCAGAGCTGTTCACAACAAAACGAAGCAGAATAAACAAATACGATACAGAAAGAGAAAAAGAAAACGAAATAAACAGACGTACGCCGCAGCTCGTTCCGTCGCCATTTTTGTTTTGAATCTTACCCGCCCTTCACTGATTGGTCAGAATTTACACCAACTAGACGTATGATTTAATGAGCCAATCAGATTTTGGTTTTCTCCGTTATTAACTCGATTCCAATTGATTTTTTTTCGCACGCGCTTTAGTGTCGAAAACATAAAGAGGTTTATTTACCGAAATTGAAAACCTATGTTGCATAAAAACCCCGAATACCGATATAAAATTACGATACCTGAGTCATTTTCAAAATAAAGGTCCCTAGAAACTCGCCCTCTCTATTATGTATGTATACGTATGTATGGCGGCACGGGTTCTCTGGTTTCCTCCCACAGTCAAAAAACATAGATTAAGGTCAATTGAATTCTCCAAATTGCCCCATATAGAGTGTGTTTGTGTGTCTGTGTGCCCAGCGATAGATTGAATCCCCATCTCGGTGGGGTTTCCATGTTCTCCCCAGGTCCACGTGGGTTTCCTCCGGGTTCTCTGGTTTCCTCCCACAGTCCAAAAACATGGATAAAGGTCAACTGAATTCTCAAAATTGCCCCATATAGAGTGTGTTTGTGTGAGTGAGTGTGTGCCCAGTGATAGATTGGCGCCCTGTCCTGGGTGTATCTGCCCAGCGCACAAGATACACTCCCCTGGATGGGCATGGGGAAACCGTCCATGACCATAGTACAGGAAAAAGCAGAAGATAATGGATGGATCTTTTAATAGTTTCTAAAACTGATTTTCAATTCCCTCCATTAATATTTTCTGCCGAATCAATCACAAAAAAAAAAAAAAAAAAAAAAACGTCCTGTCTGTGAAATGAAAACCTGTGAAATACATTAAGATTTGTTAATGTCAAATTGCTCAGGTCTATAGTTTTACTAATACTGTACAAATCATATATATTATTTATTACTTATATATAATATATTTATATTTATTATTATTTATTACTTTATTATTATTAGTAGTGGTATTAGTATTATTAGCACTATTAATATTACTACTACTATTTATTATTGTTATTGCTATTATTACTATAGTTATAGTTATTACTATTATCATTACTGTTACCATTTAATTCGCATTACATTGCCTTTCATTATCACTACATAATCATAGTATTTAAACTTTTTTACTGTTGAATCCCGTTACATCACACTGCATTTCACTTTCTTGTTTTATGTTTAAATGTCATGTCTGTAACCGTGGGACAGCGAGGAACGTCATTTCGATTACTTTGTATGTATAGAACATGTGAAAGAATTGACAATAAAGCCTACTTTGACATTGACTTTGAAATATGAACCTGATGAGTCCAAACACAGTAGAAAAAATGCGTCTGAATAAAAATAATTAATTTCCATCACAACAGTGTTCATAAGCACAATCATTTCAAAACACAAGTTTCACATAACCATTTAATGTCCTGTTAATTTTATTCAAACATTACCAGAAGCCATAAGTACTTTTATATTAATAGACCTATATTGCCATAATGCAAATATCAAGAGCATATTCATTCATTCATTCATTCATTATCTTCCGCTTTATCCTCTATTAGGGTCGCGGTGGGGTTCCCCATGTCCATCCAGGGGAGAACGTCTCGGGCGCTGGGCAGATAGACCCAGGACAGGGCCCCAATCCATCGCTGGGCACACTCACTCACACAGACACACTCTATATGGGGCAATTTTGAGAATTCAATTGACTTGATCCATGTTTTTGGACTGTGGGAGGAAACCAGAGAACCCGGAGGAAACCCACGCAGACACGGGGAGAACATGGAAACTCCACCCAGATGGGGATTCGAACCGGGAATTCCTAGCGCTAAGAGGCGAACGTGCTAACATCAAGAGCATATTATATGAAATAATAGATGGCTGGAAGGATAGATTAATGAAACGTACAAATTCATATTAAGATGTTTTTATCCCTATTCTTGGCAGTAATTACTGCCATGAAGACACTTGCATGGCTAAGAGGAAATCACAAAACTTTGGCAGGACAATAATAGATTTGACCAGCAGGGGGATTTGTGTGCGCCGAACAATGAACCTTTCCTCGCATCAATTCGATGGACCGATACGATCACTCACAAGGCTTCAAACCATCACTACCTGCCATGGTGTATGAGCTGTGACATGAAACTGACTTCCACATCCTCAGCCTTGTAGCAGAGTTTGGCTGTTCCTCACCCAGTTTAAGCCTACTACACACCTGTATCTGTTTCACTTAATGACTGAAATTTAACCTAATTGTGAAATTGATGAGCATTAGCATCCGTTTGGTAGACTTCGTTGAACATACGCCTCACTCTAATCCTACAAAATCCCTGACTGTGCAAAAGCACCTAAAAGAATTGATGCTAAAATTGAGGCAAAGGGCAGTAACAACAAATATTGATTTAATTTTTGATTAAGATAATTGTTTTTACTTAATGCATTCTTTGTAAATTGATAAAAATAAACTATTATTTGAAAGCATTCTTAGTTTACAGCATTTTTCATATATATATGTCGGCACGGTGGCTTAGTGGTTAGCATGTTCGCCTCTCAGTGCTAGGAATTCCCGAATCTGGGTGGAGTTTTCCATGCTCTCCCCGTGTCCGGGAGGGTTTTCTCCGGTTTCCTCCCACAGTACCTCCCACAAAAACATGGATGAATGTCAATTGAAATCTCAAAATTGCCCCATATAGTGCGTGTTCGTTGAGTGAGTGTGTGCCCAGCGATAGATTGGCGCCCTGTCCTAGGTGTATCTGCCCAGCGCCCAAAACGTCCTCCCCTGGATGGGCATGGGTAACCCCACTGTGACCCTAGTACAGAATAAAGTGGAAGATAAAGGATATATACATATATACATATATATATATATATATATATATATATATATATAGTACAGAAATAAATCAGGACTACAGTTTTCCTTTTTTCTCATCTTTTAATAACACATTCATATCTATGCTCTGTATTGTTTACAAGAAGTTCAGAAAAAAATGTGAATGAGAAACTAAAGAAAATCAGGCAGGCAAAAGGTGAAAAGTCCAGATAGTGTCCATGGCACCTGCTATAAGAGGGGGCTGTGGTTTGGGGGGCAGGATGTGTTAATCTTTTTCATCTCCTTTTCTTCCACCTCCTAAACTGTGCCCTAGTCAACTAAATAGGCCCTTACTTGCCTGTTGCATCAATAAAACATTAAAAAAGAGAAATAATTTCAATATTATCATGCTGCTCTGCAATGTCTCATGTCGAATATTATGTTGCAGTTCACAGAAAGAGAGAGAAATATTTCTAATGCATCCAACAAGAGATACAATCCTATGTCATTCCAAAAAAAGCAATCAGGAAAAAAAGTATTCAAACAAAGGATGAAGAATTGCAAACTTAAGAACTCAAGGACTTAATCTAATAAGGAATGAAAGAAGAGAGTAAATGAAATTAATATTGTCATTTTTATTTTCCCTCCCTAATTTCATTTAGCTTCATTTTCAGAAATCATTCGTGAACATGTCTAAACAACGGCGGAGGTGCAGGAAAAACAAATCATCTTTGGAAAATAAGTACTTTTTTTTTTAAACATACTATGCACTACTACAGAATATGACAATGATGCTACCCAGTTGTTAAATCATTAATTACTGTATTACTTATTATTCAAGTGAACATTTACAAGCATTTTTAAACTTTGTGTGTTCTTTTGTCTTTTCATTTTACACCTGTTCTATTTAATCATTTATGCTTTAAGAGGTAGATAACAAAACTAAGCAAAAAAATAATAAAATGAAAAAAATAAAAATAAAAAAAAAGAGAAAAGAAAAGGCTGATAACAGATCGAAAATCCTGTGATAGAGATGGAAAGGTGGGACAATTAAGATTTAAGGATGAGAGGGAAACAAAGTTAAGGTTACGCTTTGACTCTGATCTAAGATTCTGACACTGCATTTAACACCTCGCAACAGCAGTCATTACAACAAAAAAGCACCAATACAGGTTTCGGATCAGCGTCTAAGAGCAACTTTAACGGCACAACTAGTTCAACCGTTTTGTTAATGTGAGGATTGCAGAGCCATAAGGTGGACTGGAGTGTGGAAAGAAAGTGAATATAGGGGATATTTCTGGAACCACACACAATGTGTTGTTTAAGGGACGCTTGACTATTGTGCAACACCTTCAACTCCACTATGTCTGTTCCCCACTTTCCAAAACACAACCTCCTTTCCTTCTATTCTGGCCTGACACAAAACTAAAGAGGATGACTGAAAAACTAAATGGAACAGCTAAGCGAAAAGATACAATAAATAAATGAAATTAAGGTGAAAGAGTAACATGCACTTTTGCTCTTGTCAGGTTGATAAAAACAATCTTATGGCTAAGTCTTGAGGTAGCATTTACTAGTTATGTGAGGTTGAATTCGTCATTAGCACCCAAATGATTTAATTGAGCCAGGCCCAAAAACTAGCAGTGTGTATTCCCTACTGTTGAGTGTCTCTAGATGACGGCAACACCAGACTAGTCTGAGGTTAGAGCTGTTGTCTAAGTGTAAATTTGTGCACTGAAATAGATAGGCTTTCTTATTTGATTATGTGTGTTTAACAGTCCGTGTGACCAAAGCCAGCCAGGAATATGGCTAGTCACTCGATTGCATAAGTAAAGAACATACAGTCAAGTTCCAGAAAGTGAATGCTTTTCTCATAGTTTGCTTATTAAGTCTTCGTCTGATGTGGGGTTCAGTGGGAGAGATTTTAGGTCCAACATAGAGCAAGTGCCGAAAAGGAGGTTATCGTCAGTATAAGACACTGCTCCCAATGCCGACAGTATACGACCTATAGTGGGTTTAAATCAGGAACACAACCAAAATCTGTTTGGCACAGTTATTACTTGCATCAGGCGGAAAGGGGTTAGTAATTCAAAAACAAATCTAGAAGCAGTACAAGAAATCTCTGTGCTTTCCTAAAGTAACCCAATCGAGAGTAAAATTACTTGGATCTGATCAAAAAAAAACAATTGTTTCGGAAGGAAAAATAATCATCAAACACAAAGGTCAAGTGACTGAACAGAACTGAGAAAACCGACACAAACAAGGCCAGCGTGAGAGAGGGTGAAGGTTCTATGCCAAAACTCACAATTGAATATCATCCTTAGCAGCCAGTAAGGCGAGTAAAGAAAGCACTTTGCACCTTGTGCACAGGGAAGAAGATATAAAGAAGAAACACGAGAGGAGCGGGCAATGAGTCAAACAGACTGAGTATACAGATCACAGCACTTCATGACTTCTCAATGTAGTGATCCTGACAAATGTTCTAGCAAAACAACAACTCAATCTGGTAAAGTTAGCTTTGTCTGCCTCTATGAATATTTGTGGTCCACTTCCCTCTCATCTCTGACACTTTGTTTCTTCCAAATTGAGCAACATGGACTAACAGCTCTTCAGAGTTTTCAAAATAATTTGTTATATGTACATTTTTTGTTGTTTTTTTTTTGTTAAACTGACGAAACAGTATATAACCAGATGTCATGTCTAAATATAGCTTGCTGTTAAAAAAAAAACAAAAAAAAAAACATGAAATAAAAACAGGCTGTAACCCGAACAAATCTAAAGTGGTGTGTGTGCGTTGGGGTTTAACAGAAATCTACAGAAAGTGATAGACTTCCTTCTCACCTGACAAGAGGAGAGCATTGTTCCACATCTACCTGCTGACTACTGAGTAAAAAAAGAAAGCACAATATGCAAAGGCTTCGACCCGGTATCAAGCACACGCAAAAAAAGGGCTCCAACAGCACATCGATGGTGTGTGTACTAGCTGACGAGCATTTTGACAGTATCATTTAAAATCCAGCATATAAGTCGCTACATAATACTAAGCTTTTTCTTGTGTGTGTCATTTTATTCTAAAAATACAAAAAGGGTTTTAGTTGCCTCTGAGAAACACAGTACGTTCAGGATAAATGGGATCACCTCATTGATTTTGCTTGCCTCCTTTTTCAGAGTAGTCATTCAGGTGAGAACAATAATGAGTTAACGGAGACCATAGGATAGGATGTCTATTTTTCCTGCCTTTTCTTAAACACCCAAATCACTTACCCCCCCCCAACTAAAAAACTATACACTTATACATTTTCCTTTTTTCTGTCTTTTTTTTTTAGAAAAACAAAAACCTTCCACATGCACTCAATCACACTCACTCAGGACAATGAGATAATACTGTTTTCAACCCAAACAAAGAGGTGTTAGGTATTTCTCATTCAGTGTTTTCAGGTTGACACAGTTACTGAGACGATCAGATCCCACTGGGTTCTCTCGCTCAGCATTTCGTCATGGTTGGTGCAGAACACTGAATTGGCAGTGGAGGCTGTGGCCAGGCCTTCAGTACATAACGGTCGTGGTGATTCAGCCAAATGTACCAATGCAAATGCAGCCAAAGTGGCCTAAGAAGCATCCTTTTTTTAACGTATAAGGAAAATCAGGTTAAACATTAAAACTAATCTCCTCATGCTCATGTTCGCATCAAGATAGATGTACAACGCACCAATTTATTTACTCAGCTGGTGATGTGGAATATTCTAAAAATCCATTTCCATACAGACTTGGTAATTACCACAACAGCTATGCCTGATGACTGAGGGCCCACTGAAACTAAGCGAGGTGGACTGGGAAGCATTCACACATTCAAGCACACATTCAAACCCACTTAAAAGAAACCTTGGGGGAAGAAAAAATCTGACAATAACTAAAATACTTCTTCCTTAAAAAAATAAAATATCCAGGATTATCACTTTTTATATAAAACATCAGCAAGCCAAAAAAAAAAGAAAAGAACAAAGCTGTTAGGAATACTGAGGTAACAATACCCTGAGGTAGGTTTCTATTCCTTACTTAAATTCATCGTATGTAATCTGTTCGAGGATTAATAAGGAAGTCCAGACATCTGACCTCCTCATCGACATACATTAAAGGGAGTGGGAGAAAGAGCGCAGAAGCCTTTCAACAAACACCACCAGCTGTGGACGTCCGACCTAAAGACAGGGGGGGAAGCTGGACAATAACGGTGCAGCCACATCACACTTCATCATATTTATAGTCATCCAGGATGTTATGATTTACCAATGTTATGAATGGATATTCTGGCTCAGTTAGTTTTTCTTTTACAGATTTTTGCATTTTTTGTAATTAATTCTTGTTTAAAAAACATTTCAGTTTAAGCTAGCTTATGAAATATGGGCTGATTGCATTGTCCAGTTTTCTTTCCCCTGCCTTTACTCCTGGTATCTAAGGGGCCAGGTTAACTCACATATCATATATATATAATATATATAAAATATGCCATTTGGGTGTGGGCCACGCGCCGGTGAGCATCACGGGCATTGTTTGGGGCTGGAGGAGGGATGTAGATCTCTAAGCTGAGCCACTGCAATAGAACTGCAGGGTCAGCCTCGGCCCGCCCACTTGCTGTACCCTCACTGTGCTTTCACAGAGCTTGGATACATATTCATGAAGATTATATTTACAACCTCAATTTTTCGTCTTTTAAGTCCTTATTGCAAGGAACTTCAAAAGCAGTGTTAACAGCTAAGGCCCCTTATCTCACCTGCTGTAGTTTTCTTAGTCCCTAAATAGACTTAGAATGATGGGTTCCGCGCTCCCCCTCACCGCACCTCTGCCTCACTGCATTTCATTAATAATACCTCTGAATAAACATTTCTATACATATAGCTCTTCTTTAAAAAATAAAAATAAAAAACAAACAAAAAAAACACCCTCAAAATATTTGAGTGACTGAAGATGGCTAAGATCCTCCAAGTGTATATGCATCCACTGGAACGTCTTAGCGCTATATCTCAAGGCCACGTAGGCAAGACTCCAAGTTATTTAACAAGAAGGTCTCCCTAGGATTTCCTGCCAACCCCAGTCACTAGACCTGGCATCTGGTCTCTGTTTCCTAGTTCTCTCTCTCTCTTCTTTATTTCCTATTTTTAAATCACTCGTAGTTCTATTTTCTAAACTTTTATTCTTGCTCAGGCATTTTCTTCCTTAACTCCCCTCTTAGTATGCTTGTTTCTCCCTGTCTACCGCTGGGTCTGTGTCACTCTTTCTCAGTCAGTCCGCAGTTTCTCCTGTCTGTCCATTAGTCCGTCCGTCCAGTTTGAGGCCTTAAGCCCATCACTTTCTTCTTGGCTCCTGGGACATTCCCTGAAGGGGTGTCATCTCTGATATGTTGTGTGAATGGGAACCTTGGGGGCCCCCCATTCCACCTTTCTGCTGCTGCTTAACCTGTGTCAAAATTTCCCTGATCTTCCTCTGAGCCAGCTGCAATGGAAAACAAACAAATATAAATAAGTAGATTTCTCTTATGTGGGAGTTAATGTTAAACAAATTAGTTTTGTGTCAATTCTATCCACTGGGTTTCAGTGTGCCACATACCTGACTTGCATAAAAGTGGCCAATTATTTTGACGATAACCTGGTCCTGTTCATCAGGTGTCTGCTCCCTGGGAACAACTACCTCAGCTGCAGTCAGGTTCTGTAGCTCATTCACCTACCAGTTTTTTAAAACAAATCCATTCTTATTTAATTGTTGCCTTCAAAACTAAGATATCCAAGTCTACAAACTACTGAAAAAAGTAAATCTCACCGTCTTTCCTCCTTTTCCGATAACCCTGCCGGCAGCAGCAGCAGCTACCTTAATGTGTGTCTCCAGCTTCACCTCCTCCTTAGGCCCGAAAAAGTTCTCCTCCTTCAGCTTTCCATAGATTCTTCCCTGAGCCTAAAAGATAATTATTATAAGATTCCAACAATACTAGTCTAATAATGTGTGTAATATTGAGAGGGAGCGGTAGCTCAGTGGTTAAGGCCTTGGGCTAGCAATCTGAAGGTTGGCAGTTCATATCCCAGGTCCCCTGCAGTTACCAGTGTGGGTCCTTAAGCAAGACCAGGATGTTGTGATTAACCCTGTGTTCACCTTGTAAGTCCCTTTGGATAAAAGCGTCTGCTAAATGACCAAATGCAAATGTAAATGTAATGTAAATATACAAAAGTGTTAATGCGTCACCGATGATTAAATGGCAACCAGAGTAAACAGACTTGAAAATACAACAGTGTAAAATGATGCCTGTATTTAATTCTTGCTCTTTTCCAGGCACATACAAATGTTTTATTTTCTTTTTTTTTTAATGTCGACGTCTCAATTTGCATTTTTTTTATTATCGACTGCCTTACTCTGTAGTCAGGTAGGTATCCTGGCAGGTCTTTTAATGTTATAATCTTGGATTTCATCAGTTAGTCAATTCAGAACAATGTTCATTCATTCATTCATTATCTCCCGCTTTATCCTCTATTACGGTCGCGGTGGGGTTCCCCATGCCCATCCAGGGGAAAACGTTTCGGGCGCTGGGCAGATAGACCCAGGACAGGGCGCCAATCCATCGCTGGGCACACACTCACTCACACAGACACACTCTATATGGGGCAATTTTGTGGAATTCAATTGACTTGATCCATGTTTTTGGACTGTGGGAGGAAACCGGTGAACCCGGAGGAAACCCACGCAGACACGGGGAGAACATGAAAACTCCACCCAGATGGGGATTCGAACTGGGAACCCCTAGCGCTGAGAGGCGAATGTGCTAACCACTTAGCCACTGTGCCGCCCCAGAACAATGTTATAGAACTTTTTTTTTTTTTTTTTTTAAAAACCCAAATACATTAAACGACAGTTATTACATCAATCGATTTTCTTTCTTCCTTGAAGGTATATTCCAGGTTGATGACTCATTGTCAAGATTCATCAGGTTCAAACTTTGAAAGGAATATTTTTTTTTTTTTTTTTGCTTAAAAGGTTTTTAAAATGTTGCACTACATGGATTGAAATAAGACACCAGCAAATATCTTTTAGTTCCTTACGAAACAAACAGCAGTAACTTTCATAGTAACGAGCCCAGAGTTAACAGGTAATGTTAATTGAATGGAAGGGACCTTAAAAATGAACCGAAACATAAACCAACCTTGAACTGGGCTTCAGGGGGACCAGTAACAATAACCATGCGCATCTTTGAATCCGGAGTTTCCGCTGGTGCAATCTAAACAGGCAAAATTTTTAACTAAAATGTAAACAAGATCTGATAACCAGTGTTTAAATATTTTATTTGTACATGATTTATTATATTCTTATATATAATACACTTATATTCTTATGTGTTTAAGCTAAAATGAAAGTGTATGGTCAAGATTTTTATTAATTTTGTTAAAACAATGAATTATGACATGCACGATATGATCAACAATGTGTTCGCAGCTTCTTACCTTAATGGAGGCACCAGCAAAGCGACTCAGCTGCTTTATGTGCTGCCCCTTCTTTCCAATTATAGCTCCCACAGCTTGGGCTGGGATGTACACATGGACAGTTTCATGTTCAGGAGCCTACAAATATGAAATTTTAAATTAAGCTCAAAAGACACAAGCCATTAAATGATAAGGTATCGTTATCCCCTGGTGCCCCCAAGCACACAGTTTAACAGTAGTTTATGTACTTATTTTTTTCTATACAGCATAGTTAAGTTACCACAGTAAACTGCCACTTAAGTTACCACAGTAAACTAGAATTATTGGTCATTTCTCAATAAATGCTGTAATCTAAACACTTTTACTTAATAAGCTTCATTTTTTACCCCAAAAGATCCATATGGAGGACAAACACCAGCATTTCCAGGGGGAGGAGGAGGCATGGAGTTGGATGCAGGGAAAATGCCAAGGGCTCCAAGGTTCAATCCAGGGATGAGGTGTGTCTGTTGCTAGAAGAGGGTAGAAACTACACTTAAGAATGGGACCAGTGGTTGACTAACCTATTAGAGCCTCATTCTAGCCTTATATGAGTGCTCTGGATTAAACATATACTCACGTTCATTGCAGCAATGTCATTATCATAAGCTTCACGGACTTTTTTCATGATCTCCTGCTCAGCTAGACAGCAGGCTTCAATAGCACCCTTCACTGTTATGGTCCTCTCAGGGTTATAGAGAGTCAAATCCTGCAGCCTGTAAAGAAAAAACATTTACAACACTACTCGCTATTTTAGCTTTACATTGTGAGAGAGCTTGCTTTCCAACTATTACCTAGCAACACAAAAATCCAAATCAGGTAAGTGAAATGAATTCTGACAGGTTTAAAGTTTAGCTAATTTAATTTACATGAATAAAAATGTACAAATATCAAACCAACAGAACCCTGAGGCACAAACTCTCAAACAGACAACAGGGTTAAAGAAAATCTTCCTAAAAAACACTAATGTGACATTTTATTAGCTGACATAAACCGGAATTTCCAATAAAAAAAAATCTAAGCCATATAATAAAAAAATAAAGGGACAGCGTGGTAAACTGTCTACTCACGGAGAGATGGTGATCTTGGTGTCAGTTTCTTGTTCTACTTTCTTCAGGTTGCGTCCCTCTTTGCCGATTAGACGCCCTACAAAATTGTTGTGAGCAAGAATCTTCAGTGGGACCTCATCAGCCCTTCAAAAAATAAATTTTTTTTTTTTAATTACAAAAATTTATTACGCCTCACCAAATGAGCAGAATACTTGCAATATAGTTAAGAAAAAAACTGTATATAAATCTAGAGAATACCTACCGACACCAAAGCAAAAAGACCCATTTGTTTCAGGATCTTATTTATTAGATCAGATTAAAAAAAACTGAATTTAAAAAGTTTAAAACTGAATAATAACACTAATAATAATAATACTTAAGGTCGACGTGCACCAACTTTTTAATATTTTGTGGAAATCAAGCTCTTTCCTGACAGTCATAACAATGAAGCATGATGGAGGTAGCATTATGTAGTAGGGTTATGTTTCCTGGGAAAAATACAAAACTGCACTCCAGTAAGTAGAAGTCAACATGACATCTGAACTAGAACTGGCATTCCAATTAAATTCAGAATTGCACAGAGGCATCGTAGTATGGGTTTTCTACAGGTGGAGGTTCTTTAATACAAAAGTAATACATTTCTACTGTATTTTTGGGATGGTGCCTTGTGCACAATTGCAGGAACAGGGTGGAACATGGAACAGAAAGAAGCGTTTTCTATAAGGGGCTGATTCCACTACACCAAGTCAAAAACATAATTTTATGAAATGTCATTGTTTACTGAAAACTGCTCACAGGGACACTGAGCAAAAAAATATTTGAGAAAGAAAATGTTTTTTTTTAACATTTACTCACGTTTTTGTGTCTTTGGCCTCCTGGTGCATGATGTCAAGAATCATGCGGCAGGCGGCTGAGCAGCCCTCAGGTGTAGAATGGATGCTAATGGGTTTTTCTGCTGCACCAGCATTCTCCTTACGATGCACATCAATCCTTAATAACAAATAAAGAGCTTAGATAATGAGCAGATCTGTGTTCGACATTATACACACTAAATATACAAAAATTATGGAGACATCTGCATATAACCAACAAAGGTACTGAAACATTTACACAATACTGGAACACCTAAAAAGGCTTTTCTGACAAACAATTTACCAACATTTATTCAACATGTCGGATGACATGTCTTGTTCACTTGATAGCTCTTTCACAAAGGCCAAATGTGAAACATCTACCATATATTACAAGGTATACCTTTATTAGTCCTGCCATGGGAAAACTCATTTGAAGGAAATATAACTTAAGTGCATGCTCTACACAGGACTCTACAAACACCTTTATATGCATGTTTATGTGAAATACGATGCAGCACTTACTTGCTTTGAGTCTGCTTGGTGATATTGCGAATGGTGGCCCCCTCTTTGCCAATGATGGCACCCACATATTGAGTGGGTACAAGCAGACGGAGTGGAATATCAGCATGCTGGTGCTTTGTAGGCATCCCTGCCCCTGGGGAACCCTGTCGCGCATTGATGCGTCCTCCATATCCAGGACGGCGCCCATTGTCAGGGCTGCGCTGGGAGTCCATGTCCATGCTCTCATCAGGTATGTAAGACACATGAAGTGTGTTGTTCTCAAACTGGTGGCCATTCAACTTTTGGATGGCCCTGGAATATAAACACATTTTATTAAGAACAGATAAAATATCTGCTGCAATATTTAACCATGATAAAAACATATCACACGGTTGTCCAGTTTAAACTTTAATACAGCCAGTCTTTTCATGTTTTTATATTTTAAAATTAATAAATAAAATAAATCAATAAAAGATTGGTACTTCTACAGGACCCATTTTTTGGTGATAAAAGGCCTGGTCTTTTAGGAATAGGTAACATTTATTGTATCATGTGTGAAATTTAGGTTATATCACTATACTACAAACACTATACTTTTATATATTTTAAATAACTACACATATCTCTCCTGTTTCTGTGCAATCTTCCCACCCATCTGTGATCTCTCCTTAGTCATTAACAGTACTACCCATTAAGAGTGAGAAACATCAAGTTCACACTGCAGGGCACATGAAGCTACTCAGCTGCTTTTATGTAAAAATGCTGCATGTATATTATATTTGAGGGCAGTGTATAAAGGAACACACCCCTGTTCACTTCTGTATACACGAGCTTCCAGAAGCACTTGATTGCCCACTGTTGCTGTAATTAATATGGGAGAAATGTGGCACCTCCCTTTTACTGAAAACAAAGCTGATGTGTTGGCACTAGGATTTTTGCATTACATTGTTGTACCAACTTTGACCTTTCAGGAAATTATTCTCAAATTCTGCTTTTGTTCTGTAGAGAACATCAACAAAGAATATAACGTAAAGAACTTATGCATGAAATATTTATACTACATTGTATTTTTTTCTTTGCTCAGGTTTTTAGTATTACATTACATTTACATTACATTTAGAAATTTAGCAGATTCTTTTATCCAAAGCAACTTACAAATGTGAACAAAAGTCAGTGGTTATGAAGAAAACCAGCTACACGGTAGAATTATCAAACCTGATCGTTATCTTATCCGACACCCACCCCCCTCTTTTTTTTCTCTCTTCCTACAACAGGTGTTTGTTAAAAAGATGCATCTTCAGTAGTTCCTTAAAAATGCCAAGTAACTCTGCCTTCAGGACAGAGTTGGGAAGATCGTTCCAGCATTTTGGAAGTGAGAATTAGCCACGGAGTGAGAATGTTATACTATATTATATACTATATATACACACTATATAATATTATAATATTCACTAAATATTATAAAACTTAACTGCTGTAAGCCTGAAGTTTGGGCGTTCAAATCCCAGGTCTACTGAAGTCATTGTGGGTGATATTTACCCTCATGGTTTTAGACAAAAGCTTCTGCTAAATGACTAAATATAAATGTAAACGGACTTTATGACTGCAGTACCGATAATATGCCACTAGATGTCATGGTGGTACTGTAAACCAGAAAAACCCAACATGGCAATTCAAATATTTTTAGCCTTTTACATAAACACAAAGTTGAAAAAGACAAAATCACTTACTGTCTTGCATGCTCCCTAGTGGCGTAGGTGACATTCACCACAGCAGTCTCACTCTCTGTGTTAACTACAGACAAGACGGACAAAGCCAGCAAGAATCAGCTCCAATAAAGTTACAATTGCTGTTACAATAAGAACATTCTATTCTTTTTTTTTACTTTGAATGGAAGGTAAACATTTTGTGCTAAACAGTAACATTTAAATCTTTTACCTTGTTCACAGTTTTCAACAGTTCCGTACTGTGCAAGCAGGCCATCGAGGACCTGTGAAAAATTCAACATCTTTTTTTCTTCAGATTTCTAATCAAAAAGGCTTACACAGTCACAACACAGGTAACAAAACGGTTACTAGTAGTGTCATGGTGACTAGACCCTCAAGGCTTAAACAATAATATATTAATAGGAATATAAAGACTTATTGCGAGTCATTTAAGATCAACTGGACATTTAATGGATGTTCAATGCCGCTCTGCATAACGATTAACGTGGAAAGTCACTAAAGCATTCGCTGCGAAGTAGTCGGCACACCGACGCCCTCTTGTGGCTTAGCAGGGCAATGAATGACTGAGCTGCGGTAATGGGCTCCTCCCACTTGCAGCGTGCTCTGTGCCACGCCCACACAGTCTATTTTACACAGCCCTCACCACACCCGAAAAAAAAAAAAAAAAAAGTGAATTGGATTTCATTTAAATTCAATTCAATTCAATTTTTTAAAACGTCTAAATGTAACCAAAATAATCTCTATGGTTAAAAATATTCTTAAAACGTATTGTGTACAGAACCAAACCACATAATGCCATTATTAGTTTCTAAACTATACTTCAGGAAACAATGGCTTTAAAAACCCTAAAATGCAAAGATTAAAATATTACACTTAAACAAAATCAAAAGGTATCAATTTCAGTAACAAAAATCAAGTAGGTTCTACAGAATATTAATAAAACGAAACTATTAAGTTTAAATCATATCTAAAACTAATTTACATTTTAAAATGACTATATATGATGGGAATACAAAAATAAAACACATGTATATGGTAATATTATAAATATAATAAACTAATTAATTACACAATAAGCTGAATTAAATATTTTAATTGCGAAAAGGTCCAATTCATACAATAAATTGAATAACAATTTAGAACCTGACGTTTAACATTTTTAATACTAATAAAATAAATAAACCTCATTATAGCCTATTTAACAGTTCTTATAAAACAAAATACAGAATTTAATAAACGCTTTATAATATGTATGCAATATACATGTAAACAGTTTTAGTAAATGCTTTTGAAGTAAATGAAGTTAAAGAATTACTTTAAAAGACATGAGGTGTTTTTGAAACTAGCTTCAAATAAAAAAAAATACACACACATATTTAACTGTATGTATTTTTTTTTATATTTTTGTGGGTGCCCATATATAGCAAACCATGTAGAATAAAACATGAGTTGGAAAATAGGCATTTACCTCCCATTGTAAATGTGGTGGAATGTTTCTGATTTGAAGTTTTCTGGTCCTAAAAGAAATAATAAAAAGAGGTAAATTATCTGAAAATACCTAATACAATGCATACATCTTGAAATGCAAATAAAATGAATATGGAATACGGAAACAAACATCATGTATACTAAAAAGCAAAAGTATTTCAAAACATGTCCTGAAATATGACTATTTTCTAATTTCTCAAAACATTAAAAAGACCTTTTACAACTAATAATTTTTAAGATGTCAAAAGCATGTGGGAAAATTATACTTGTCATTTTAATTAAACAAAGATAGACTTAAAATAAGCTACACACAAAAACAATAGCTTTCACACTATTTGAGTCTAATAGTTGTTTTATCACCAAATAATAATCATTTAAGCATTAAAAACAAAAGGCATTTGCAATATATATATATATATATATATATATATATATATATATATATATATATATATATATATATATATATATATATATAATATATATTCAGTGTAATGTCAAATAATTGTGTAAAGTGAATGCCAGATGATTGTTTTGGATACATTGTTTAAAAGGTTTCACTATCAAAATTATGTGAAAACAAATAACATTAAGAAGATGACTGTCTAGTACACTTCATTCAACATCATATTAATCTGAAACCTCTTGCTCATCATCTATATTTTTCTTGCATTTAAAGAAATAATTCACTGGTTTTATGGTTTATGATCTTAGTCAAAAATAACATAACCAGCTTTAAAAGCCACACCATCAGGGCTCCTTTAAAAACTACCAACATATTCCCAGAAACTACAGGACTTGCTCATAACTAATGCCAATAAAGTAACACCTCAATTTCATAACACAATGAAAGCAAGTACATTTATATCTACACTACAAAATATACTTGCTCATTTACTGGGTCAACCAAAGTTCAACATTGCTCGGTAAATGCATCAGTCAAACCAAGGCTAGACAAAGCAACAAATAACCATGTTAAGGCACACCTATAACAGATAACCAAGTGGCTAATAAAGTGGACTGTGGTGAAGAAAGGGAGGAGCAGCAGTAAAAAGAGGTGGAGTAAGCCAGCATTAAAAGGGTGAGAGAGAATGATGAGTAGAGATTGAATGGGGATATTGAAATCAGACACTAGTGACTGTAGTATGCTGCCAGCTGTCCTGGAACCAAACCAACACTGGCAGGCATGAGAGAGAGTGAAAATTTAGAGCGTGTGCAAGAACGAAAAAGAGAAAGAAAGCAATAAAGGAGCATGGGAGAGATGGTGGGACAAAAAAAAGATAACAATGAAACAAAAGATCAAAAGCAAAATAGCGAAAGAAAATCACCTTTCAATAAAAAATAATTAGCCTTACAAACAACAATACCTATAGTACTTTGTCATCCAAACAGGACACTTAGTAAGACAGGGCGACTTTGAGTAGCTATTTTTAATACATTAAAGTTCATATTCTCTAATAAAAGTTTTAGAACTTTTAGAACATTAAACAGTGTCAAATTTGTGTTACTCTTTAGTGGGTTTTTTTCCTCCTTTTCAGGTAAATACACCCTGCACACATACCGTCACTATAATATACATTTAGTCAATTAGCAGATGTTTTTATCCAAAGCCACTGAGAGAACACCACAAGTCAGAAGTTATGGAAAAACCAGCTATACTATCATACCTGAGCATTATCCCCCCCATTATATATATATATATATATATAGAGAGAGAGAGAGAGAGAGAGAGAGAGAGAGAGAAAATGGCAGAAAAATTAGACTTAAATATTTAATTTTATATTTCATATTTACATTTACACAAATGTGTAAAAGAAATTCAAATAGTTGTATATGAATTCAAGACTAGACGAAAGCAAGAATTAAACAGAAATGCAGAAGTTAAAACATGCAAAAAGCAATAAAATATGCATTTCTCATAAGGCAACCGATTTGTATATGCTACTAAAAAGAGAAAAATAAAGGAAGCATAATAATGTACACATTGGCTACTGTTTTTTTTTTTTTTTTTTTTTACTTT
>JAFMOD010000163.1:904372-940291 GCA_019802435.1 Corydoras maculifer
AAAAAACAGCAATAAAAAAATGTAATGCTCAACAACAAGGCAAATACGGTTTTACTACACAACACAAAAAAAGAACGAACTGTTTTTAATTTAGGTAAGCATGCATTGGCCACACAAAGACACAGTTATTATTATTATTATTATGCATTTAGTGCGCATTTAGAAAATCTCAGTTAAATTCAGTTTGAAAGCCATATAAACACAAACATTTACCCCAAATAGTACGATTTATGTACTAAAATGTCTAAAAAAACATAGCAATAACAATCAAGTTATCATAAAATGAATATTCTGAACTTTGAATTAATAGGCAACTTTTAGCATGTAACTATTTTAAGTTGCCATTTTATGTTGCTATTTTAAGTTTATGGTCACATAGATTAATCAATCTTATTTGCAATATTTTCGTTAGCTAGGTTACACAATTTGGAGAGTCAGAGAGATCCAGACACAGTGTTGTAGGCACCCATGTTCGATCACTCGCTTATAAAATGCTTTTGCATTTTTCTGTTAGTTTGTATCTTTTCATATCTTTATTAGGGTTCTTTAACAAACGCATTTGCCCTTATTATTTTTTACATATAAAACAACTACACTGATTTAAATATCCTGGTTTGTTACTTAAAGGGGAAAGTATATCATACATCATAATATAGATAAGCTAAGACCAGTCTAATTTATGTATTGTGTATAAATTTTTACAAGGCATGAAGGGGGAAAAAAAAAACTTGAACTTTAAATTCATTTTAATTTTTAAACATCTTTAGACAACTTGTAATTAAATATATATATATATATATATATATATATATATATATATATATATATTTTTTTTTTTTTTTTTTTTTTTTTTTTAAATATATGTAGGTCTGTTTGATGATTTGCCCAGCATGTTAGATGAAGGGTTAAGCATTACAATGCCACATCATAAAATTGTGGGCCCGATCAACAACAAAAAAGAGGCCCACAGAGTGGAGGTCAGTTGTCTGACACTAGTATAAGGAGAATATCCCCTCTCTCAACATCGACAAGACCAAGGAGCTGATAGTGGTCTTCAGGAAGCAGGAGGAAGTGCACCCCCCCCCCATCACCATCAATGGATTCACTGTTAAAAGGGTCAGCAGCATCAAGTTCCTCGGTGTTCATATCAGAGGAAACTGGACTGGACCAAGCTTACTACACAAGTGGCAAATAAAGAACACCCCCTCTCCTCCCTCAGATGGCTGATGAGGATTGGAATAACCCTGTACATCCTTGCATCTTTTTAAGCATTTTAAAGACCTCAATCATCACCTGAATTGTGAACAGTACAGCCACTGAGCGAAAAGCCTTGCAGAAGGTGGCAGGGACAGCCCAGTATTTAAACAGGGTTCAGCTCCCAAACTTCTTGGATTTATATGTCAGCTGCTGCCTGAGGAAGACCAGGATTCTAAAGGACTCCACCCACCCATGCCACTGGCTGTTCTTACAGCTGCCAAGCGGCAGAAGTACAGAGCCAGCTGATTTACAAACAACATGTTTCCCCAGGCCATCAGGCTACTGAACAGCCAGTAGTACAACTCATACCACATCCACATTCCAACACAGAATCACTGTACTTTTTTAAAACTTGTAATGTAATTGTAATCTATTCCTATATAGCCATCAGTTTATTTACATCATAATCAAAATTTTATATTTCAGAATGTGAACACGCACACATATATACACACACACACATCATAACAGTTTTACATAAGTAATACAAGTTATGAAATAAAAACTGAGTGAGCATATGTGCAATAATGGTGTCCAGTAAAGTTTATTTATTTTCAATAGATTTAAATACTACTGAAAATATGTTTTACAAAGTACTTATAATGTAAAACATTTAGACATTGGATAAGAACATAACACTAAATCTGAACTCTTATTTTAAATTATAGTCCTACAGATTAGTCCTAGATTATTAGATTAATATAAAATATTTTTACATTGACCATTTGTTCTGCAAGTAATGCTGCCATTAAGAAGTACCAAAACAAAGATTCTAATTCTAAACTTAACAAATGCCTATGATTGAAAAGAAAAACAAATGACAATTATCAGGTAATTGAATAATAATCTTGTAATAAGAAACATAAAATAAAACTTGACTTGTTTTTCTAAGGACTAAATCAACAAAGAAATTAAATAAAACATTCTGGCCTCAGTAATAACTTTCCAAAACATGTGGATAACATTTATATAGCAATTTGCCAATCAAGAACATACTAAATGGTGTATGCTTTGTCTGCATGCCAGGAAATGCAAAGTATGGATAGTTATTCTCCATGAACACCCATGTAAACCATGTTTATGCTACTCTATCAATTTCTCAAAATAGTACATCAAATGGCACCAATTTTTTATTGACAACATGTAATACATGCATAAGCAAAAGCAAGCTGTGACTTTTTTTTTAAGTGTAGTATTATCAATAAAACATTTAGAAAACAAGCAACTTTGTTATTAAATTAAATAAAATCAGTTTATTATAAAATTATAAATTTATCACAACGTCTTCAATTCCGTGCCGCATTCCAATTGCTATATAAACAATTGATTTTAAAATGTCTATGCACTCCATTCAAATGAAACAAACACCTTTTTTTTCTTGAAGTCAAAACGATAAACTTTGTTAGTCTAAACATTTTCTTTTGAAATACCTTAAAATCTTGCAAGATTACACCACAAAAACAATAACGCAAGGAGATAAAATCTGGCATGACGGGCCAGTTAGATTTAGATCCTACATTTAATGAGTCCTACTCATTAAAATAAAACTACTTACAAATGAACACAGTGATGAAGAAAAATATTAAGATACATGATCAAAAAATAATTAAATAAAAACAAAATACTGTCTTGATTAAAACAAAACTTTAAACAGTGAATAAATCATGACTACTGGAATTGACTTTTTTTCACAGTTGTAAAAGCTGAACCACAAGCCATTACCAAAAAGATTTTTTGTTGATTTTTTTCTAATGAAAAAAGCAGAGCAATAAAAACAAGTTCAACTGACTTTTACCTGCAAAATAATTATTTGTGGCTAAATTTATATTAGGAAAAAAATGTATAAAGGTTTGTTCTCTATAGACAACTTAATTGCACCTTTTCCCAAACTAATCCAAACTTTTACGATTACAGCTCTCTAGATAAATTAGTTTATTTAAAAGTTTATTAAAAAAAATGAGAATTGAGTCTATTGAATATAATATGCACATAAATGTAACCTATTTAGCAGCACACCACAGCTGCAATAGAATAGAAAGTTCACCATGCTACTGTCTTTGGTCACATCAACAATATATATATTAGTTTAAAAATAACAATGTGTACAATGTATGAATGATTCACTGTTTGACCACAAAGCCACTGTAGTGTATTAATGTCAACCCAGCTGACGAAAAGCATTATAAATACAAAAATGAGAAATTAAATATGTTGAATTGATATTAGAATAAGCATAATTATTTGGTTTGCTATTGCTGCTCTGTTTGAGCTCAAAGGCCATTCCATTGATTGGGATCTGCACATGGGTATGCACAACTATCCAAATTAGTATTTTTAAAGAAGGTTTCTCTCATTTACATATTTTCCACAAATATACTATTTAATAAAATTGAACTGGCCAGATGGATGGGCTTCATAGCTTCAAATGGAGCATTAACGCTATCTATAGTGTAGCTAAAGACAAGTGGCATGCACAAAGGTTCCAAATGTCAATGAAAACACTCCCTCAACTGATCACAGTCCATTTTGGTGGTGGGGCCTAAAGCCCATGTTTAATCTGATAGCTTGCGGAAGCAGTATTGTATCAAACAAAAGAACACTGATGTAGGATCTATGTTTTCTATGTTTTTTTTAATGTTTTAATAAACACTAGTCTGTTGGAAAACTAATTAAAGATTGGCACCTCTTAATGGATGCTGATGGGAAACCACGTAAAATGGCGAAAGAAAAAGGAACAAGACTAGATCCCCTCCCCCTTCACTAGGTTTTTCTGTCTCTGCATTCTCAGTACCTGATAGGGCCACCATCCCCCAGCCAGCTCTGCTTTCCTTTTTTCACCCCACCCCACTAAGGGGTCAAAGGCTATTCCATAAGCCTGGCAATCAACACATGCGGATACAGACTTAAGCCATTGCATATCTAAATTATTATGATAATTTTATTTTCAACTACGTACATACAGTCTCATACAAAAGTAGCGAACATCCATGCTGAAATGACACGCTTTATCGACTTCCTAAGTTTCAAGAAGTTAACACTAGTATGGCACATTTTCCATTTACAATTTTCTACAAATCTCAAATCTAGAAACAATTTGTAAGTGATGCTTTTAACTTAATTTCATATAACCACAAATGACACATTTAATGTTAAAATATATAATTACTGTTGAATTAAATAAATAGAAAGTGACTGCATTTAATTGTAGGGGTTTGCTACCAGCAGAGAAAAAAAAACTTGATATATAGAACACAAGTTCCAGCTTTTCACGAGAAGATTTCAGGCACCACCCATTGTTTTACCCTTGACCCCAAATTGTAACATTTTAAGAGAAAAAAAAAATCTTTAAAGGAAACAATCGTTTTAACTGCAGCAGCTTCATGCTTATAATTATGTGTCATGGCTTCCTGTTTCACAAAAAAAGGAAAAAAAATACATATTACAGACACGTGCAAGCGCACGCACGCACGCACACACTGGACAAAAGGTTTGGTGATTAGTCGGATATCTCAAAAGGAAATGCAAGTGACAAGTTTGAGAATGCACAAGGACAATAAGGGACACGTTTAGAAGTGACACCGATCATGTTGTGGGCATGGCTTAACAGGCCCACATGGTACATTCACTTCAAACTACTGTACATAGTGGTGTGAATTCTTTAGAATTCACTATATTTTGCATTTAATCAAACCCTTTATCAGACTTTCAGAAATCAAATTGGATTGGATTAAATTTAGAACTTTGACCCTGCCATTCCAAAATATTAATATTATTACACCTCAATTCTTCTGTCCTTAAATAATTATTCTATCAATGATCGTGAGTCATTTTGGCCCAAATGCAATAAAACAGGCACAAAACACGACCTTCTGGCTCATCTGTGTGATCTTGGCTTGGGATACAAAAACAACAAACTTTTAAAATTGATTTTTTTGTTTTTGCCTAAAAAAAAATTCTATGGGTTTTAAAAACCTCCCATATTTCCACAAATGTGATAAAAAGATATTGACAGAGCCATTATTTAAATAAGACAAATATGCCCACAAACATGCAATTTAATTAGATTTTTCATTAAGTCTTTCAAAAATCACATCTGGAATACTGGAAAATACTAAGATTCATTAGTAATTAATTAACTGCAGCTAATATTTTTGTTTGGTTTCTTCAGTTTCATTCTTCCCTTTTGGGACTTCACAAACTTTCTGCACATGCACTTTCATTTGCATGGTTTTAGTTGACTTGACCCCAAACATGATTACCACAGAGTAGGTATTACCTATTGTTTGGTAAGCTTACCTAGGTCAGGAAAATGTGACACTTTAATTTGTCAGTTAGTGTAAGCATTGTTTCAGATATAGCTGAATGCAGGTGCATTTCAGCAATTTAATTTCAATACCCAGGGACAATAATGTTAAACAAAATATCATAAACGTGCTAAACAACTCTATACCATTAAAAAAAGAGATAAACTAAATATTAGTAGAATTAAGTATCAAAAGTGTGGTAATGAGTCCAAATTTAGTTAACGTCATCCCAAACCATGAACTAAAACACAGTGTGTGGGTTCAAGTGAAGCATTCACAAAAGTCTACAATCATGGAGGACCTAAAGCAATTCTTTTGGAGATCACTCCACTCTGCTTTAGAGTCCAGTCTCAAGGTACTATAAAGATGCAGAGTATGGAAAAGGCATCTTTCATCATGAAGTGATTTATTAATTGTTTTGTATCTTTTTTAGACCTACAATTTAAATGTGTTGGTCTATACAGTATACATGTATATATGATTTTTCATTTTCTACTTTTTGGTTTATTAAGCATTCTGGTAAGCCTAAAGGTTATATATTAACAGTGCTTGTAGGGCTCACAATTTTAATGGGCTTAACCATTATTCAAAATGAAATTTCTAAAACAATAAATCTCAGATAATTCAGTATAAGGCTTTAGCTTTATACTGAAGATGAATAGAAGATGCTCATTTCTTATATTACTATATATAAAAACATTAATAAATCCAAAGTATTCCACTAGCTGTAGTGCACACAGAAGTTATGCCAACTGATTCAAGTATTGCAAGAGGGAGTGGGCTGTTGATGTCAAGCTAAATCGATGCATGATAAAATTTAGAACTCAAGTTCTGACAATGTGGGAAAAAATGTTTAAATGGCAGCTATACAGGCAACACCAGATTTAACAGACTTTGCAAATATGTCATAAACAGCTAAAAGTTTAAAAGGTTTTAAGGATCCTCATACTCAAAAAGCCTGATGGTACTGTACGCTATTTTTTGCACATAATCTTCTGAAAATCATTAGAAATGAGACAGACTGTTAGAGACGCATGTAACACCACATATTTATTTCTATCTGCATTATGTAATTTGCTTACATATTCACTAGACCAAAAGAAATTGGTTAGATAACAGCAAATAGGTGCTTATTGGCTTAATAATAGAACATAAATAATTCACCCATAAATTCATACCACTTTACTTTGATTTAGCAGTTAGGTCTTATGTGTCGGGAGTATGAATACGCCATGAGACTATGCATTCCACAATGCCTAATCTAAGATCTAGAAGCAATGACTCTAGATACTGCCAGATATAATCTTGAGTGTTTACTAAAGTCATTTAAGCTCACAGTTGACATGCAGTCATGAACATCCACGCAAAAATTAAGAGAAACTATGTATATTTATTCACACATACATATATATACATTACATGACTAAAAAAAGACAAAAAAGTTTCACTATTTTAGTTCCTAAGTTTTTGAGATTGTGTTATCATAGCAATCACATAATATACACCAATGCAAATTTCCACTACAAAATAATCATGTAGACAAACATATATTGACATTATAAATGAAACAACATTTGGGGAACCATTTTCTCCAAAAAGGTAATCAAATTACAAGTGGTACAACTTGCTTAGTTAAGGAATGCTTCTGCATTGGTAACCAGAGGGGGAGGAAAAAACAGACGAAGGTCCAGCATTATCATGTGAAACAACTCCTCCCCCTCCCTCTCTTTTCCTTTTGTCTTGGGAACTGTGGAATTTGGCATGGTATGGAAAAGAGAGGACAAGCAAGAGATTTCTAGCTCATCTATGGTAGGTCCTTCCAACTGGACCTTTGACCTCTAATGGGGGAGCACTATGGCTAGTTAAAAGAGCCCTAGGCCAGGCCAGGATGGGGGGTTGTGGTCGAGGTGAACAACTGAATTTATTACTATCATTTCTTAATGCGGTCAGTTTGCGGTAAAGGCTGAAGGCTAAAGAGGACTTGCCATAATTATCTACGCTGACAAGGGGCCTAGGGATATTTCGTAATCTTTACTCTTACCCACTATGTATTTATGATGCAATTCTACCTTGAAGGTTATTAATCGATCAAAGAGGAGACTCTCGGGCAAAGTCTGAATTTTCTGTAGTGACATGCTTTTAACATGCCATGTTTTTTTTTCTACTTTGTGGTGCAGTGGACGAGCATGAGAGTAGTATGTGCACTACATGGAGAAAAAGCCACTCCTACATGCGCCGCTGTGTTTGGAGCTTCTCTGCTTTTCGTTTGCGTTATTGAGTGGGGTGGGGTCGGTAGTGCTGAGTGAAGTATGTGTTAGAAACAGATCAGCTTTGGAATGCTTTTTATTGATGTAAAAGGATGCCCTGGGTTCAGGTCATAGTTCAGGTTGTGTTATGCACAGACAAGCTCAGCATGCGAAGATGGAGGCATGTGAAAAAGCCTCCATTTCATACAACTGGCTACAAAACCATAAACGTCAGGACTGACTGCAGAGCGTCAGTCAGTCCACTTCAACGGTGCTGTCCAAAAGGCCTTGCATCTGGCAAACACACTAAATGACCACATCTTTTATATATTATTGTTTTCAGTTGTTTCTTAAGATATGTTGGAACCCAGACTCACTCAAGCCATTGCATGCTTATGTGTTCCAAGTACAGCTTTACCAAATTCTGTGGTAGCACTTCGTTCAAATCCATACATTAAACTTCAGGCCAAGTGAATATCTGAATAAAAGATTACCAACTGCTTTCATAAGCCCCCTGCTCTTATGTGCACCACTGCATGGGCTTGAAACAAGCATTAATTGATCCAGACATGCCTTATTCTAAATTAAAAATCTTGCCATTAGCATCAAATTAAATATAAATAAAGGGGAAAAAGAACAGAAATTATTTAGGTCTACATTATATAGTACAAGTCTCTCTAAAGTATGAAAAATAAGCTGTTTTAAAGACTACATGCAATTACATTATTTTTGTAACAGCTTGTTCAAGAACGTACTCCTATTAATGACTGCTAATGTTTCAAGCCTTAGCCTAACAATCCAATTATAAAACGATACTCCACAAAGGAATTCATAGATAATCAGTTTCCTCTGCTTAAGCAAATGCATTGACTCATAATCTGAGTATTTTGTTTTCGGCCAAATACAAAAAGAGATTAATTTTAACTCAAGTATTTTGATTTCTTTTTATTTTACACTATAACATTAAAGGTATCAACTGATGGATAAGTCCACAGCTTCTTCTTTAAAACAAAACATCTAAAATTTTTATATTTCATGTATTCTGTTTTGTCTTTGGCAAGCAACGGAATTACACAGCATAGTAGCCAGTTGAAAAAATATTAAGGAAAAATAACTATTTAAGAGTGATCAAAAAGCAGGTGTGTAGTTGATTAAAATTTTTGGTGCGGTTCTGAACCAATTCATACACCAAAAATTTTACTTTTTCCCTAAATTTGCGTTTATTGTTTCTAATGCATGTCAGGGATGAATAGTGCATTTCCATAAAAACTGCCTTGTGCTTAGTAGCCCCAAAATTTCAATATGAAAGGTAACATTACGATTTCAATCAAAACACCTATATGCCACAATGTATTGTTTAATATTTGTAACCAGTGGTTAAACCCTAAAAAAATGACACACTGAAATATGGCATCCTGTTGACCTTGTTATATACACTACATAAGTATATATTATACAGACATATACACACACATATGTACTGTATATACACATACACACATCGGTGTGTGTTATCTGTTATTGATATATGCTAGACTGATTGCGTTGTTCAAAACCTTGCCAAACGAACTGTATGAAGGACACAAGTAGCAACCTAATTGCTTGAATGTGTCCAAAAACAGTGTCCATGTTGTATTCTAGCATCCAAAAGATAGATCAAAGTGACACCATTAGCATGTAGACAGTTTCACATCTGCAAGTATAAAGCAGGATTTTCTGGTTCAACACAACAGACATTGAGAACATGCAAGCCTGAAGCAGATGAGCGTGAGCAGCCATATTCTCTAGCCTACGCCCAATTACCACATTGTGCCTCGTGCACCCGGGTTTTCCACATGCATACATGCGGTACCTTTTCATAACCACTATTCTGATATTTTAAACATGACCATTGAATAGTAGTGCACTGTATGCATAATCCAAGCACTGTATATTGCTTAGGTTTTTCAACAGATACCTTGGTAAAACAGGCTTTTTTTCCAGCAATACATTTATAAGATATCTAATGTTTTTTCATGGTTTTAAGTTGCATGTGGTTGACCAAATGTGCTCATATAAGAAAACCTTTCAGCAGCACAGAAGGCAAAGCAAATGTGTCAGATGGTACTTGAAGGCTGTGCAAAGCTTCGCCATTTGAGCAGAGCCCTGCGTGCAGCACACAGAGAGGGAGACCTGCCTTCTTTCATTCATAAAGTCACCGAGCTTCTCCAGAATACTACAGTGGCGTGAAAGGGGTGGGGCGCACAATCAGTAAGCCGCCCACTATGGACAAGGGGGAGGCCATCGGAACAGCAAAGCATTGCAAAACCCAGTGCAAGCCCCTACTGCAATCAACACATTATTGCATAAGCAGGCTGGTCTGCAAGAGGCAAATACCCACCAAAAAAAGAGAAGATAATTATCTCATTTTTATAAAGAAGCAAATCTGACTAGGGGCCTGATGACTGATTCCCTTGAATCTGAAAAGAGCTTTTAAGAGCACTCTCAAAGATTCAGTTTCCTGCTTCAAAGATTGCAATTAACACATCAAAAAACTTATTTTAGCCAACTTACTCAATGTTTACACTTCTGTAATGACTGTAGAATCTAAATATGATCCGTGAACCTATTTTAATTGAAACCTAATAATTAAGGCTCAATTAAACTTCTATTCTGTATTTTAAATAATAATGAAGCATATTGTAAAAAGGCAGGTTTTAAAGGTAAAAGGAAATCCCGCGTACAGGATTTAATTTCAGTTTAAAAAACGAATATGTGCATTAACAAAGTCAATTTTTTTATATTATGGAAAAGCCTTTTTCATATTACCAAACATGTAGATTGCACAATTTAAACCCAATTATGTAAATGCACTTTAAAACTTATTACAGCACAATTTTGTTCCCCATTTACATTTAAAACCATCATAAAAATAGGCACACCTGATAAAACACATGCAAAATAAACAAAAGCTGCCTTCCAAGTTAAATATATGGATTAAATTGCTTTCTTAAAGTTATTAAGTTGTTGGTCATTACCAGGCCAATATTTGCTTAAAATGTTAAATTAAAATAACAAAAAAGTTTTCATAGTAAATTTTAAAGATTATTTATAAGTATTTTTATTTAATAATTTAATAGTCTGAAACAAATAGTTAACTTTTTTAATTTTTTTTGAAAAAAGCAGTAAAAGTTAAGTTTCCGGTAAAAAGATGTGGCAGCTTTTCATAATTAAGGGAATCATAGTAATAATTCACGGAATTTGCTAAAAGTGGGGGTTCAAAGCTTTCATAATTGTATATATAAAGAAAAAGAACACTTTTCTAGTATTTTCATGTTAACTAAATGCTTTCACTTATTCCAAACTATTTCCCCATAAATCTTCCACAACTTCTCAAGCTTTCCTCTGAAGTCCAACCAACAACTAAAAATTCAGATAAAAAAAAAAAGACTCTTTTCAAAACTGTAACAAGTGAACACAATGCAGTTTGTGCACAATGCGTACAATTCATTTCAAATGTACAAATGCTAAAAGTTCAAAACCACTGCAATAATCAGCTAAATACAAGAACTGCTCCAACCAGCCTTCCTATGAAACCCAAGTTTGTTGCCTTATTATTTGTCATTTGTCAGTTTAAGCCAACTCAATTTACATATAAGGTTTAGAAATCATCGTTTAAGATAGATTTCCATGGATAGGTATAACTGAGCTGAAAAAAAATGTTTTCATCATTTAATGTTAAATCAATGTTCTCTGTAATTTGCATTTATTTTCTGACTGATAATTTATTCAGTTACACATAAAACAACTGCTTTTGACAATTGCATTCACACAGACAAAAAGGTATTTTCAAAAGAGTTCAGAAAACACTGAACTTTGAGTGTAAGTTGAACTTACACCTTTGGACTAGTAAGTGTGGATGGACATGGGTGTGTACATTTTTAGGTCTTGTTGTGCTTTTCATTACTACAATTTAAAGAAGCAAAATGTTTGGGTTTTTATCTGTACTGTACATTTATAAAAAATTTTTTTTTCTTTTCTTAACACTAAGAAAAAAATGACCATACACAGGGATAAGATCACATGTGTTACAATAGATTACTCCATAAGCGTTGGGTTTTAACGTCCATGTACAGAAACCAGAGCTTAAGAGAGGCCAAGTATTGAACTTAAGATTTCATATACTTTAAGGGTCGGGAATGTTGCCGACAGGGTGGAGGTTTGTCTGCCCTTCCCCCACACCCCCCCACACTCCGTGGCTTTAGCATGAACGAGTGTGTGGAGGAAAAAGGACATAGCATGATCAGACCAGCACATGCCTGTTTGAAAGCCATGTGACTCAGAGGCTCCATTTTAACTGAGGCAAAGTAGAAGGAAACTGCTTGATTCTAAAGACAAGAAACGAATAAAATATTTAGCCTACATTTAACTAATTAGTTGTAACACTAAAAAAAACATTTTTACATGAATTTTTTTTTTTAATTAATAGTAACTTCTCTGATCCTTGGCTTTAAAAACACCATAAAATCTCAAAAAGATTTACAACAAAGGAGTAACTCTGCAACCAACTAATTTATTGTGATTGAAACAGTGTAATAATTTAAAAACTAAACTTTTCATTCCATTTGGGTGTAGAATAAAAGAAGTTCTACATTCATAAACCTATCAAGTGAAATTTAACCATGCAATTCAAATACCAAAGTTTATTATACAGTTACAACTCTTTTATTGAGAAACTACTGTGTATATGTGTGTGTTACACAAATGTACAAAGACACATACACACATAATGGATAGACACATACACACATAATGGATGACATAAATAAATCAATTAACAGAAATCTGCGATCAAAATACTGTGTAACACCATTTTAGCACCCTCAATGATTTGTTGCTAGAACCAAATTTTCACTTGTTTTCAATTCCAATTGGTAATGTAGATATTTAATTTAAAAAATTAATTTCATTGGAAAAAAAAAAAAAAAAAAGAAAAATTTTTTCTCAAAGAAACAGGTGGCACATGGTGAATGCAGAGTGAAACTGATTGCTATATAGCAAATGATATAGCACAAATAATGCACAAACATGCCACATTAATTCTATATTTATTCCTATATGTTAGTACATTGTAGCATATTTAGTTGATCAGTAACGCATGTGTAACATACTTATGTACTGATTTACTCACTGCATTTGATAATGTTAATATTATATTTTTTCAACTGTATGCAATACATTTACTGATTAAGCACCATAGTGAATGTTCTAGTCAGACCCTGTTGCAAAGCACTGCAACGGGGTGAGGGTGGGGGTAAATCATACAAATCAAGACTAAACATGCTGACTTTTGGCCAGCATGTTCCTCTTGTTATATATATATATATACACACATACATACATACACACACACACACACACACACTACATACAAACATACACACAAACGCATTAATACATTTTAAAGTACACACGTTAGATTTCTTTTATCTTTTAAGTCATGTTACTGTGTTAATTTGCATATGGTTTTCAGTGAAAATTACATGCATATACACTACATTAAAATCCATAGATTTAAGGAAAGAATTGTAATAACACTTTTCCTTTACTAGTTCTCTTGATCTTTAAACAGCAACCATAAGCTTAATATTCAAACACTGCAAAAGAGTTTAGGTCATCAGTGCACGGTTTCCTTTTTTATTTTTTAATCTGCCCATTTACCTGGCAAATGTATGCTGTTTGCCCAAAATTTCATGTATACAGGTCAAAGCCATACAATCAACAGGGCAGATGGTTAAAATGGAGGAGCAAAAACATAACGCACAATGACAAAGGGTTAAGATAGGAGTCTCAGGGACGGTAATACATACTAAACCTTAACACATCTACATTCAAGAATAAAACAGACAGAGCTCTTTAATTCCTAATCTCTGATACCATCACTTTTGCACATCAAAAGTCCAGAGCTTATTTTTGAGCCTATCCACAATAGAAGAGAAGGGAAGCCCTTGAGGATGTGTCAGTGTACAATGCCCCTGCAATCCCCATCCTCCCTCTCCTCCTCCTCTTTTTTTTGCTCTCCTAGTTCTTCTCCTTTACTCAACAAGCAAGCCCACATGCTGATCATACGACTGAGATAGATGCACGCCTACATACATGTTCTGGCAAACAATCAATGGTATATTACTATGAGATAATAAAACAAAGGAGCTTTTGTAGCTTTGTGCATTTGTGTGTTAAAGACTGCCACCCTGCATAAATGACAATGCTAAGAAACATAATTGTGCTAGTTAGTGTATGTGTGAGAGAGAGAGAGGGAGAGAGAGAGAGAGAGAGAGGGAGAGATAGAGAGAGAGCACGAGAGAGGTGGCCTCCCATGCAACACCATTAACGGCTTCTTAGAATGTGCACACAGGTGTTCGGGGCTCCCGATTGGTCGCTCCCCCTTTTGACGCTAGCCCCTCCCCCAGCCTCCGTAGTACTACGATCACGAATGGCGTTAAACAGAAAGGGAGGGTGAACAAGAGAGGAAAAGCTAAAAAGGAGAAGGAGGAGGGGAGTGCACTGGGAACTGCTACAGTTTTAAAACCATCACATATAGTCACCACGCACCACGCAAGAATGAATCCTGTTTTATTAAAAATCATTTTAAAATTGAAATTACCATTTTTTTAAATTAATTTGCATTGCACCCCATAGTGCCAAATCCTTAAATTTTACAAAAGCAACAGCCAGGTATAAATTAAACCTGTCTTCCAATCTTTCCTAGCAGAAACTTACACACATAAAACCCCTCCCTATATATATGAAAATGCTGGTCATTAATAACACGTCAAAAATCAAGATGAAATGAGTGCATAACTGTGGAAACCAGTTCCATGTACCATGATATATAAACACAAACTTTGCAAAAAAAAAAAAGTCTTCACATTCCATTTAATCTAATTTTGACTTGCTAAACAAACCTAGTAGAAGCTATGAATTTTTAACACTGTCCATAAAAATGTTTTAAAGGCAATTCAGTTTATTAGACAATTCACACAAACACAACAATCTAAAAAAACATGACAATTGAACTGAAGACAAATGTGTTTCTACAAAAATTTTGACTAATATGGTTGCCATAGGGAACATTACATACTTGTCTTGCAAACAAACCTAAATGAGTTAAGTGATATCCACAATAACAGCATGAATATATATCTTATAAAGCTTTTCTTTTATATATGTAGTCTTAAGACTTAATTTGAACCAAAAAAGATAAACAAAAATCAACCAAAGGGTCAGCTTAAACAATTATTTTATTATTACATCAAACTAGGAACATGAATCATCACTTACACATATTAGTGTGCTCAAATATATAATTTCTTTAATTCAAACCCCCAAAGCACATATTCAATCACAATGTTTTACCATAACAAGTTATTCTGACAGCAATCTGTTTAAATACGTTGATTTGATAAAGACTCTGACTTTATTTCACTTGTGCTGCATGTTATTCACCCTAAAAGATGTTTACAAATACAATGTGTGGCCGTCTCCACCTAAAAGCCAGCCTGCATACTGCGTTATCTGCACACTATGAAGAATGCATTATAAAGGGCGCCCACAATAGTAAAAACACGTGCAGATCTTTTTACAATAACACGTTCGTGTGAGTAAATTCCTCGGTTACTGCTTATACTGTTTCTTTTTATGTATTCCATGTCACTCACTGCCGTATTCCTACCGGACCTATATATAGACGAGTCAAAATGGCGGCCGAGACGCGACGACACCTTTGACCTAATTAACATTCCCCATTTTCCAACACTCAAAAAAAGATTACCTTCATCCAGTCAGTTGAATTTCACAAACAAACTAAATCATCCGTGCGATCAGGTTTCGAAAGGTTTTGGAATATTACAAAATTAGGCGTGATTTTAAGCACGCCACGTACGAATACGTGTTGTGTTTTAAAGAAGGCTGGTGCAAAAAAAAGTATATTCCAGTAGTATTAATGATTATGATTACAATATGAATATAGTACGTTTATTAATTACAAAGAACGCGTTGGAAAGGCAGCTCGTTTGCGCTTTTGCACGTAACACACGGCTGAGCTGAATTGGACGCCATTTTCTCATTTGCTGACGTTGTGGTAGTTCTTCACAATGATGGCGTCCACGTGTCACTAATCTGTCTTCACGTAACCCCAATATCGACTTGACAGTTGAAAATGTTAGAAGCGAATCACTGAAGGACGAGTGGGATGCGAACCAAGCGCAGATTTCTTTGTGTAGCGTCAATTTAATTAACACGTTTTTTTCCAGATTAGCGTACGGATACGAGATTACACCGTATTGTTCGTGCCTTGCAGATCGGAACCGACCAGGTTCCACCTTGATCAAATTCGTGTTGTGCACAAAATAAAATAGGTTTGGGGTCCATTACCTGTGCAGGGACTGTGTTGGGGTCTACCTGCTTAATGGCGGCCATGGGGCGCGTTCCAATTCGCACGTCACTTAAACACGTTAATGTTAAAGCACGAATATAAAAGGATTATTTGCACACCGTGTTCATTCTAGATGTATTTATGAATTTAATGCTTCATTACTACAGCATATTCGTCTTGTACGATACATGCTCGAGAATTAATGAAAAACGTGGACGAGGTGAGGCAAAATGGGGTTTGAAGCCATGTTATTTAAAAAGAAGGGGGTAAAAACGCACGACCTTTTAAGTGTAAACTACGTACCAATTCTTTAAATGAGTAAATACGTGCGTATTAGGTAACTGTGGTGCACACTAAGATTAACATCAATATGCTAATTTATTTCGGATTGCGTCAAAATATTAGGCACCCTACAAAGTGTGGAAACAAGAACACTTCCAACATAAAGATATACCGCACTATTCTACGTCACTACAACGCCTGATTTAAATCCAAAGCGATTAAAAATGCTTTCCGTGGATAGATTTGCAGGTACATTAACCTACAGTTTGTTATTCGGTCAACAAAAGATCCACCACCGAGGCCTAGGGATTGTTTAACCAATACGGCCCAGTGTTCATGGCAGAAATGGCGTACTGACAGTAGATCCAGTAGGCTAAATGCACTGCAAACCACGTCGGGCATTTTTTTGTAGCAGATGATCCCAGAGTGGAAGGCAAACGTATAGAGAACGCTACTGAACAAAAACCACGTGATGCAACGATCTGAGCCATACTGTCTTTCTGCTTCTGAGACAAAGTACACATTAAGCAAACATCTCTGTGTAAAGATCAAAAACAGGTTGTTTACAGCTAAACAAAGTTTCCAAGAGTAGCATACACCAACTTAATCGACTAAATCCACAATGTGTACAGCCAGCAAGAGGAAAGTACAAAGACAAAGAACATAAACGGAGAATTGTAACAATTCACTGCGGATTACGTTCATAAAATACCTTTGTTTTTTAGGGACAGAATGTTCGACCTCAATTCGTTTGCCGTGAAGTTCCACTTTACCTAAAAAAAAAAAAACCCACAAAAATTAGGACACGATCCATTCTGGTGCTTGGTTTATAACAACCAGCTTAGACATTTAAATAGCCTGTACCAACAAGTTCATCTGCTATGAAGTTTGTAAATCGTTTTGAAAATAATGGAAAAGTTGAGACACAACGTCTGTTTAAGTGTATTGTGTTTAGTTCAACTTTAAAGTGTTGTACGTTAAAAGAATCAATGGGCACACAAGAACTATAGTCGTATGTGTGATAGAAATAATTAAAGCGTCATTTTAGTTTTTGAAGCGGCTTTAGGTGCAAATAAAACTTTGCAATGAGGCAAATGAGAAAAGAGCCCTTTTGGCCTGCAGAGTGAAAGGCAGCAACAGCATGGCGACCTCCGGGCCATATACATTCATCTGATTACACGTAATATATGTGGCTATTTGTAGATAATCAAGCAATGTGTGCATTTAAACAAATGTTTGGTTCAGTTTTGCCACTTGAAGCAAATATACCCCCATGCTGTTCCATCAGAATATTCGTACTATAGGCCTATAGACTACATTGGTCGTGCTTTATCTTAATATAGGCTAGTGGCCTATTAGCCAAAAGGGGGAGGGGTGTGATTTCCTTCTATGGTCGGACGCAGTGTATTTTAGCCTATATATTTTTGAAGAGAGATCTGAAAGCCTCGTACACGGTTTAATCCGAATTTACGGTCATCTTTGATTTGACGCTTTAGCACTTCCCCAGAATTATGAGAACATACAACCCGGGTTCTAAAGAAAAGTAAGCCAGGAGTACGTTTATAACGGATATAGTAAACCACTATGTGTCCAAAAGTTAGTTTGCACACTTTAGCGTATTGATGTCCATTTACATAAAACACATACGAACAAAATCTATTCGGTTGATTCTGTACGTGCAGCGTTCGAGGCTGCCTCTACGATACAGTCCTGGAGAAACTTTAGGTTCATTGATTTATTTTATGGAGAGGTAATCAGTTCGGAAAGAGTAGTTAGGCTGAATTAGTTTACTTACCAGAAAATGTTTCAATTGCCTTCATAGCCCACTGGTCGTCAGGGCAATCAACAAACGCGTATCCAGTCTTCATTAAAAACTGTCCAGAGTAAGGAATCTTGTAGTCTTCAAAGGTCTTAACCAAGTCCTCTGCGGTCACATTTTCATTCAGATTTCCAATATATAGCTTGTTCATCTTGGGATTGGAAAAAGGCTACGAGGTGCTTTCAACACGAACGAAACGAGTCAAAAGTAAACTTTTGCACTAGTGAAATTAAAAGCGAATCGCCTAAATAAAGACGTTGGAATTTCCAGGAATTGCAACTGAAAACGGGATGGTTTATTCTACCGAGCGGAACCCTAAAATAAACGGGGGAAAGTTCGCCCGATAGTAACGTTGCAGCCTGTCGAAGTCCGTTGTGATGATGAGTGGGGAGAATCCTTGACTGTAGCAATCCTGGCGAATTTTCTGCGACCGCGGAGCCAGCGAATTCGGTGTGAATAAACGTGCGGCTTGCTCTGGTGGACTAGTGGTAGCGGATTACGGCTGGATCGCGAGAAATCCTTTCCCTCTCTATTTACCCCTCGGCACAGAGCTCTACCCTGTACTATCTTACAGATCCTACTGCTTTGCGACGGCACCGCCTCTACAGCGACTCGAATTTACTAATTTTTTTGTTTGCAAAGAGGAAACCACGTGGTACGTCGGAGTAGCTGGATAAGGGGCCGGTCCTCGTCGACGTGTATGTGTGTATGTATGTGTGTGTGTGTGTGTGTGTAGCACACCACAGCAGCAGATGGGTGTGTGTTAAGCCAACGAGCCCTTCTGTGCAATGCGCTTTTACTACCGTGCAGTAGTACTGTTGTGCACTATCTGCATATATGGAGGCCACACATGATCCACGTGCACGTCAGGGTGGCCGTGAAATTCAATTGCATTGCTCCCCACGACGCGTGTGTTGACAGATCCACGCAGGTCTCAGACACCGACGAAGCGCAAACTGATGTGCGGGAACAAGGGGCCACAGTGTAGTAAAGATTCACCAATGGCTTCTGCATAAAAGACTGCCCAACGAAGACAGAGCATCTCAAAGAAAGGCTTGCTTGTGCACGCTTTGGTAGATGGCTCGCTTTAGTACAGGCGGCGTAAGTTGCCATGTGTAGAGTGCGTTTAATGTCCCACCTTCCATCACGTAAGGCATTTTATAAGGCTAGCTTACACGTTTCATTTTCATATATATATATATATATATATATATATATATATATATATATATATATGTGTGTGTGTGTGTGTGTGTGTACGCGAAAGTAGCCAGAGCAGTGGTTCATTCAGTGTTTCGTCTAATTGCAACACTGAGTCAATACATTGTATCCGCTTTGTGATTCATTGCTCCACCATCACAGCACGTCACGGTTTAAGTTTTCCTTTTGGCTTTACGGCACCAGATGCCTACTATACGAACCCCTATAGGTTTAATCGAGGCAAAATGGAGGGTTGTGAACGTGCAGGGCCTGCTGCTGCATCCCGCCTACCACCAGGAAGTGGGCGAATCAACAGTTGCACAAGATCTTCCAAAAAGCGAAGTGTGCGTTGAAACGTTTCGAGGGGTCCTCCCGTGATTTAAAACAAAGCTTTCGCCTTTTTACCTGACAAAGACTACGCCGCGAGCTTCGAACACGCTCCGCTTAGAGGACGTGTAGATTGTATACGTGGCGTCCGTAAGGCCTCCTGTTTTAGAAAATGGCTTCTCTTGGGCTCCAAGAAGTGCACCGCCTTCGCTGCTGTGTAGCAAACCCTGTCTAGTACAATACACGGCCTTTTAAGTTCTCCGTTCTTCAACCTCATTTTTGCTTAATCTTTTGTTTTTGGACCTCGTAATCTGACACATTGAAGTAGCATTTGTTTAAAATCTAAAGCTTTACACAACTTCTCAGCAGCAATATAACATGTTTCTGTAATAAGTCTCGATGTAACAGATTTATCAGACCACTCCACTTCGTTGTAGGCAAAATGATACAAAATGGTAAGTTTTTAGTAGCAAAAGTAACTACAATGCAGAAATTGACAAACTATTGATAAGATCTATTATAAAGTTTTACATGCAAATCACAAGTCTCATCAGAGTAAACTATATAAAGTCAAATCAGAATTTTGTCAAACAGAGTATCTTTATTTTTGCTGCACATAGAAATGTCACCCGGTTATAATGTGTTGTCACATTAAGTACAGAATAAATAAAATACTAAATATATGGTATACAGTGAGTATTAAAGTGGCAAATTCTAAAATATAAACAATAACTAAGTAAAGTTTGCTTAATATTTCAGTTCTTTGTTTTCAGATGTTTGCTGAGTGTGTATATATATATAGAGAGAGAGAGAGAGAGAGAGATTTCGATTTTTAAAAGTTTCCTTTTTATGACTTTCCCCTGTTTTAAATTGTACATTCAAGACTTTTAATTGTATATGCCTAAATGTGTGAGACTTTCTGCACTGAAGAAGAGTTGTTTAAACAAATTCATTAAATTGCTCATACATGTGAAAGTTTCAGCCAACTGTAAAATCCAATGTGCTATTGATTTTAAGTATAAAAAAGTTTACACAACCTCTACAAGAAATAAATGTCTTTTTTATATTCATTTACTGAATTAAACCTTTTATGTCAGAAATGCATAGGTAAGCAAAAATGAAACATTCACAAATGTCAAAATACATACAGAATAGTATTGTATGATACACCATATCACATTAAGGTCCTGCTTTTAATTAAATATGATAACTTTATCTTCATTTTTGAGGTAGCTGGTTACAACCTCAATGTACAGTTATCTGGATATTTTGTATGGTTAAGAACGATCAAGATTACCAACACTTTATGTTTAGCCCAACAAACTTTGCAAATAAAGTTTTTAAAACAAAAAAAGCAAATAAAAAAAGCAAGTTAGATTAAAACGGAAATAAACTAATATTTTTGAAAATAACCACCAACTCTGGAATAAATACAGTGGCCAATTTGCAGGTTTTTATTTTTCATAAGACTACACAGCGGAACATGCAGAAGAACATTTGAGAAAATTATTCTACTGTTTAAAAAGTATTGATATACTTTAAGAAAGTATACAGGTTGTTTATTACAATGTCACATTTTCTAGAACATAGCAGCATTTTGAAGCAGGTGTGAACAAAAAGAGTTAACCATTCTTAAGCCCAGACTCTGTTTCCCTTTCTCATGTCCATGAGAAAACCTGTTCCTACATATAATCTTTTTTTTTTTAACCAAATAACATAAATCAAATCAGCTAATTATCTATTACAGCAGTAAATATAACAATACAGCATGTCTACTAAACTGCAGTCACATTCTGATTTCTGTGTAAACCACGAGCATATTAGATAAACACTAACTTTAAAACTTTATCAGGTATATGATTTTACATAAGCTGCTACTGATGTTTTAATAAGACTAGCAATATGTTTATATAAAAAACTGTAAATAAATGTTTTATCAAAATTTTCTTTTGAAACCACTAATTTAGTCTGCAATAGACTGACAACATGGCCAGTGTGTCTTTCTGCCTTTTGCCCAATAAGCATTGACTCCACCTCCTGTAACTCTAATCTGAAAAAGTGGATAAGAGAATGACTAATTAAATAATCTATAATTTAGCATATTTAACTTATGTACAGCATTTCATATTAGAGTGAAGAATAAAATACTAATTAGGCTAATTGGGAAAACTACTATGTGGCACCTTTTTTTGAAGTTTTTTTAAAGCCCTGAACTGAAATAAATGCTCAAATATTTTCCCCACTAGTATTTCATGCTTTTGCTTTCATGCAATATGCCTAGAAACATACTGCGGATTGGAAGTGCAAAAATGTCAACACTGTGATTGTATTTGGTGTTAGCAGAAAATCTAAGTGTTTATAGTTAATCATATCCCTTTAAACCCCAGTGTCAAATATTTTCACTAAAAGTGATGATGACATCCAGTTTACACACCATAGACAGTTCATCATATTTTTGACATTTTGAAAATGTTATGTTAACTTATTTAGTTGAATAAACTTTGGGATATTTCAGTGTTGTAGATTTATCATATTGTTTAACATTTAATAAGTGTAAACAGTTTTTATGACCAAGCTATAAATAGATAGGTCCCAAATAGAATAGAATTCTATAACTTATATGCACATATTAAAACATGGTTATAAGATCAAGAAGATGTGTTTATCTTCATGAATGTGTGTGTGTCGACAAGCAAAATCAGTATCTATTTGGAACAAACTTGCACTGGAATGTGAATTTAATAATAGAGATTTGGGAAATTTAACAAGTGGTGTATTTTATTTGACACTTTTATTTAAGCAAGTGTACAAAATGTAGTTTATTGTAACAACTGAAAATATATTCAAAAAAAGTAAAGCTTTAAAATCAGTTAACAGTAGACAACGTGGTTAATTTGCATTTCATGTACAAGCCATGAAATAACTATAGTACTTTTAAGTACCTTAATGTTTTCCACAGTCCATAGTTTAACAAGAACAAAACTAGATTACAGCACAACAAATAATGAACTTTGGAAAAAACACTGTTTAGCAGCACAAATGAACCTAGAGTCTTGTTAATTTGTGTTTGTGAAGCACTTAACATCAAACATTCTGAAAGTATTTTATCAAACACAACATACTAAGTTGTTTAGAATACACTGCCCTGCCTTTAGAAATATCTTAATTAAAACAAGTTGTTTGAGATGGAAATAAGGCCCTTGCTTTTGTTAGATAAGCCATATAAAAACATGTTTCCTTAAAAGATGTCTGTTAATTATTTAATCATTATAAAGCAGAACTTTGTATACCTTTGTATAGTCAGTTTACAGTGTTACAAATTTGGGGTTAATTTTGCTGGAAAAGAAAAAGAACTAAAACCAAGACTTAATCCTAATATAGTTTTGCTGTCATCATACATTTAAATTTGCTGTCATCATAACATTTAATTAATGACAGAAACACTGGATTTATCTTGGAATCATTTCCCAATACATATCTGCATTTTCATTTAATAAATAACAATTTAGGTAATAGCTTATATATATATATATATATATATATATATATATATATATATATATATATATATTAGCTTTGTAATTATGGTGAAACAAATCTACTAAATGCTTCTCTAAAGTTAGTATTTTCAAGGTCATTTTTTCGGTGCATATTAACTTGAACACCAAAACAAGTTAACAATAGTTTGACCTAAAAAAAAAAACTTGCAGAAAGTACTTAAAACGAATATCATCGTTTAAATTGTGCAATTATAAAAGGTATCAGCTCTGTTACAATCAGAAAAATGTATACAGAAAGAAAGTAAAGAAGAAAGTATCAAAGAATACACCAACTGGAAATGCTGTGGTTGTACATACGCTGGTGCTGCACTACTAGACTAGTCCAGACCAATCCCATCTGGTTGGGTAAACTAATTGATTGAGGCTTTAATTAATCTGATCTGCAAAAAGTCTGAAGCAAATGGAGTTATTTTCTCGAAGCTTAACCGCTGAGAAGCTCCCGTCTACTGAGCCAACAAATCAGAACAGTGGGGGAGGTGGCGATAGGGGAGGTGGCAAACTGACCAATCAGAGATGCAAACCTCTTTAAAAACTAGTGACGTGGTGCACACACCCCCGCATGCAGTTTGGTAACCTCCCTTCCGTTTAGGTGTTGGTTTCCCCCATTTTGAACAGAAGAGGATCTGCAGTTTTCAGCTAAAACAATGATCTTGTTTCTCATTTTTTAGTTTATGATGCTGATTCTGCAGATTTACGGCAAACGCACAGAGAAAAAAATGGTGCCGACTTTGTAAAACGCTAATATGAAAGCCAGGCGTTCGTTTTTCTGCTGTGCTGCTGTATATTACTCAATCAGTGGTTTGAAACAAGATTAAACGGAGGTGTTGTGTTTATAAGAGACTTTATGAGAGTAAAAAACCTAAACCTAAAATCGAGGTGTTAATGTGGACTGATAAGAACGTTCAAACTGCTGAATGTATCAAATAGTCCAAAATAAATTAGATAGATACAACAAATCTGTTTTACTTATTTATGACTAAATGTGAACTTGATTTCTAGCAAAGATTTACATTAGGTTAGTTTTTGTATCGTATTAGACTGCTTGTATAGTACAAACTGCTCTTTTAGAGACAGACATAGAAATTTAAGTGCATTTCTGCAACACAGGAATACCTAAATTAATGTTTATCATTATATATATATATATATATATATATATATATATATATATATATATATATATATATATATATATATAATTTATTTAAGTGCCCAGCCCAGTTTTATAAAATACAAAGAGAAAAAAATCATATCTTTATGTATTGTATTGTAAGAAACTTTAAATATTATTTCCGTTGCATTAGAAATGTCGTGTTTAACCGACGGAGGGCTATGTGGATGTGAAAATCTGGAACGTTCTATACATGCAGCTATAGGTTACATATATAGGTTTCTACATATGTGCTGGCAGGAGCAGATTTACAGACTCATGGCTGCTCCCACCAAGCGGACATACAGAGATAATGCAGTTAGGAGTGGCTACAGACAGAGTCTCTATACCGTCTGCGTCCTGATGTTTACATCCTGTTCAGTCATTTATGTCGATTCGCATTTTAAACATTGCAACACGTGTTCTGGCAAAAAGGTTCAAATGCAGCGGCAACAATTTCACGCTTTGCAAAGTGACAACCACACAAAAGCCCTTATAAACATACAAACATTGAACAAACCTTCTGATCGGTGTAATCTACTTGATCCCGAAGTTACCACAAGCTCCCGATTTAAATTTCGTTTGTGTTTACATTATCACTTTTCACGCTACGATATTTAATAGACACCACTTACCGAAATGGAGTTTATTGTAAGGATTACATTTAAAGTCCAACTTCAAAGTGCAAACTCATATAGTCTGTTTTAATAAACGTCTTAACGTTGTGTATTTAAAACGCTAAACGACATTTAAAGCAAATGGTCGGCTAATTTTACTAAGAATGTGTCGAAAACTGTTCTGTCAAATCGAAGGAACTTTTGATGGATTGTCTGTGATTGGTTTGTCAGTCCATGTTTATGAAACAATGATGTTTTAATGCTATACGCCTGCATCTGTAACAAACAAGTAATTGATATCATTAGCTAAATGTTAACGAAAAGTAATCCACAACAGAATACGTGTTGGCCTGAGGTCAAAAGTTTAAAGTATTTTTGCCCAATCGGAAATTGAAACATTTCTTTACTAAATCGAAAAACTAGGAAACGTTATATAGCATTTTCTATAAACAAATCGTTTACTTTTATTTTTATAGACGCATTCTTTTTATTGCTTTGTTATTTGATGATTTCTCTTATTGGCCAGAATTTTGATGCGAAGTCCTGTTTTAAATAAATCTAAAGAACGCGTTCGAATGGTTTTCCATTAAGCTACTTTAATCTTTAAAAGGTCCAACGAAATTGTACGATTACTTGTACGAAAGGTCGCTTTTCGCTGCACATTTACGTGACGTTTTGTTCTTAAAATGCTCCAAAGTTAAGAATTTAAAGTCGGCGACAGTGACGTCACATATTGTTTACCATTCGAACGAGGGGCATGGCTGATGACGTAAGCGAGAGCCCAAGTTAAACGATATAGAGGAGCAGCCACCGGAGAGCACATGTGATTAAAACTAACTAAAGTTTATGTTTCTTTACAAGAGGAATTATAAAATAAAATTAAAAAATCTGTACATGCACGTCACAGATTAAAAAAATCAATTCGTTTGTACAAAACGGTAATCTTGCTTAATGAATCAAATGCAAAGAAATAATTAACAGATTACACTAGCTAAACGACTGATATTTACACCATGATGACTGTTTCACTGTGAACAATATGCTTAAAGTCAGAAATCTGCATTTCTAATAAAGTTCCTGTGGGGCATCATGAACATGAATCAAACCTAAAATCTGCTGTTTTTATTTGTTTTGCAAAATAGGTTGATTAATTATCACATTAGTGAGGACTGAAGTAGTGCTGTAACATATTTAAAATGCACTTAAACATAGATTATAGTAACTAAATGAACACATTAAGGAGTTAGGTTTCTACCATTGTGGTTATTCCCACACATTTGGGCTCTCTGTAAGAAGTTACAGTCTTCAAAATAAAGGTATCACACTTGATGTATGAACTTTGTTTTTAATAGAACCCTCTTTGTTTATAGGCTGTTTTATTTATTTATTTTTTTTTTTTTAATTTAAATAATCCTAATAAACATTTTTGTATGGAAGCCTAAATTACTTGACTGATCTTCACAAATATGCTTGATATGCATCCAGAGTAACACCTTTCTGCATGTTGTCCAAAAATGTAGACGTTAAAGCCATAATTCGTTGTTAAACTAATAATAAATGTTAGAAATGAACATAGAAAGTAAAGTAACATAAAATACATACATTATCTTATTGTCAAACATACGAATTGTACAAGCATTGCTTTAGTGTGTCATGTAAAAACTAAAATGATTTTATACTTAAGTATAAGCAAGACTTTTTACCCAAATATAGGCTACATGTAGTATAGTATAATACTAATTTAAAAGCAACTTCCCTGTTAGATTACGACTGATTTTTATAAAATTCTAAATCGAAAACATTTTACTCAAAAGGGTTAATCATCAGTAACATCCCAACAGTTTAACCGAACCCTACAATCAGTGAGTTTGACTGGTGCCCACAGCTGCAGGTACTTCATTACTAATCCATTTAAATAACTTTTCAACAGTACGTTTCTACACGTGTTCAGTGATGTACCGTCTGTATAATAAGAATTTGTTTTGAAACTTATACGAATATATGAAAATATATCTCATAACCCAGAAGCAACGTCTACAAAATCTAAGGCTGAACCATTAGAAGGCACTTTGGAAACCAGATCCATCCCGAAGTTCAACAGAGCTGCTCTTCCAAAAACACTGTGCGTTGCGTTTGTGTTCTTGCTTTACAATGAATATTTCAAATAGATTACTTTACAAAACAACAATCAAAACATGTGCACATTATTGCGTTTTCACATTTTTAATTTCCGGCATTATATACTTATGTTTTTGCTTCATTTGCGGTTTTATTATTAAAATATTATCACATACAAGTCAAACTGACGTCGGTTTTGGTTTAGATTGAAAATCAAAACATTTCAAATGCATTTTTTCTTTTAAGGGAAACAGACACATGAACAACCAACTATAGAACTACAAGAAAGACTTAATGAAAATGTTAAGTTATATTTTATTGGTTATATTTTGCCTTATAGTTTATTGGCAGACTACATATGATGCACTATTTATTTTAGTTGTGGCAGTTCTTTCTGCGATTCCAAAATTTACATATGCATTTAATTTTTAGTGAATTAAATTGTCCACAGTTATCTGCTGATCAATTGCGCCATCTGCTGGCTAGCTCTAGAAGTATCACTAAGCGTTCCTTACCTCGCAACATTTTCTGGTTTATTGACGTTTTAAAAATGTCTATTTTAATCCTCGGCCATTTATTACTATTATTATTCTTTATAGCTAACCGTGATGAGTTTATGAGAATGTAATCTCACGAACTGATTAACATTAAATCCAAAAACTGTCAAGAGTATGACAAACCGTCCACTAAGATAACCATTTCCTACTAAGCAGGACACAAGTGGTCCCAAGTGGTTGAGATAGCGTTTATTGGTCAGTTGGTGGTTTATTATGGTTATGTGTACTAAATGTAGTAAATTCACAGGCATTAGATATTTCTGGACAGGGGTGATTACAGTAATCAGATTTAAAATGTGTCCATTTTTTTTGGACATTTTCAATGCGCTCGACTAGACTTTATGAAGTGATTTTACTTTCCCATCTTACAACTCAAAATAAAAATATTGTGAGGTTGCATACGGTTGCTAAGTCATAAATGCATAGCATAATCAAAGTTAAGGGAGATCTAACACAGTTCTCAACCATGTAATTAACTTGGGTGTGCATTTTACCTTGGGCCTCTGTGATATTAATACATAAACATATACACAAGATAAAATAAAATAAATACTCTTACCTAGGTTTTGACATGGATACTAGAGTTGTCTTCCGGCAAGTCACACTCATGTCTTGACTGCTAAACCTTAAAGGCTTCTTTAATAGAAACATTATGCTGTACTGAATAACTATTCAGTCAATTAAAGTATTTGTCTATTACATTCTAATAATTCCAAAACCTATGGACTCCTCACACAGATAATGCTTAGGCAACTTTCTTTTACTTAAAAACCATTAAAAAACCTTTGGCTTTGTGAAACATACCTCCATTACAATAAATTGTATTTGTAAAAAAAATAAGGAAAAAAAAAAAAAAACTTCTAGCAGCTTCTTCACAAGTTTGTCATAGAGAGTTGTAAAATTAAACCATGACAACGATTAAAAAAAAATCTTACTTACTACTTATTACATAATTACTATTCTTTGGCTTAAGAGACTTGCTGAATGTAATAAAAAATGTTTAGTAAATCAATGGAAATCCATCATTAACAACTTTAAAGTGCAATAGAAAATGACTTGTTAATGATCTTTAGTTATAAATCACATGTCTGTATTGGCCAATTAGATGATGCTGAAAACTTTGCCTGGTGACTTGATTGGTGACCTGATCTTAATAAAACATAAGGATCACTTCTTGGGGACAACAGTTAAAAATATACCCAATTACATTTGATGTGTTTGCATGTCAATGAAGGAACCAGGCGAGATGGCCACCAGTACCTCACAGATCTACAGGAATTGTGGGTTTGGTGATAGATTGAGAAGTATTAGCTTAATGACACAGCCATGCAAGCAGTCCAGAACTTAATCTGAATAAAAGATTAGAGTAAAATTATAAAGGGTTTATAACAAGTCTATGAATTTAGATTGTCATGAAAGCCAGAGGCACAAAAACGTACAAATGTGACCCCCTCCACCCCCAGTGTATTTTGAAAACAATAACATTGATTAAAACAATTTCAGAAACTTTGTTGAAGCATCTTTTACAAACCGACGATGTCCAACTATTCAATAAAAATGTGTAAAAATCAGGTTTTTTTTTGGTCATTAGTAAAAAATAAATAAATAAATAAATCTGGCTAAGTGTGTCAATTCCACAACTGTTGTCAGGAGATGTAGTTTCAGTGCAGCTCTATTGCTATAACAAGTTTAATGCTTTGCCTAATTATTGTTTTCTTTACAATTATTCGATTTTTTTAATTTTTTTTGATATATTTTAATGTTTTGTATGCAACTACATCTACGTGTAAAATATGGGGAAACTGGGTACTGTACAACAAAATATTATAGAATTTCAATTTTATTAAAATAAAATTATATTAAATCATAGATTTTAACTAGGTAATTGCTGAAATTAGTCTAACATTTCCAAGTGTAGGGAAATTGAATTGAATTTACCTAGAAAAACTGGACAAAGTCTTTTGATTTACCATAATGAAACTATGACAGAACAAACATTATATACATTATGTATAATATGCAAGAAACCACATGAAACTGCCCAAAAATGACATGTAGCCCAAATGAGTGACTGATCAGTTTACTGGTATTCCAATCACACCATAATCCCTTCAGAAGCATTTGATGCACAATTAACATTAAAATAAAGATTTTCTATGCACAATATTTAAGTATTTACATGGTTGTATTGTAGTTGCATCAGTTTTCTCATAAGGTCACGTAAAGCATTTCAGTAAGAATTCATGGCAGAATTATGACTCCATTTATAATTCAAAATAATTTTTAATAAATCAATTGACCTAAATGTTAAAAATGTTGAGTCTACTGTGAAGACATGAACTGAACAGAAGTTTAGCCTAGCAAATCGTAGGAATAAGCAGCAGGGCCACTGACTTCATGATAACCTGTTTAGAGTTGAGCCGAGGTTGAAAAGCTGTTAACCAACCTCTTAATGTAGTAGCTCATCAGATGAAGAAAGAAACAAAGGGGCACAGAATGTGTGCTCCAAAAGGCAAAGTGTGTGCTAAAACTCTGACCTTTACATCCACACACACAAGCACTACCCTGGAAGTCCCACTCCCACTCCCACTATTGAGAGGACCTTTTCATCCCTCTGAAAAGGAAAAAGGAACTAGCAGAGCAGAGGAAAAACAGACTGATCAAAAGAAACAGGGACGATACTAACCCTGTGCTTTATCACCATACTTTAGAACTTCTCTCAATGCCCATGCATGTTGCAAGTCAAAAAGCATCCAGAGCTGCAAGAAAGATAAGATGCTTTCTTTTATACTCCAAGTGACTAAGGAAAGGTCCATTCTATGGCTGTGAGCTACCCTGGCTGTCTGGGTCTGTTCCAGAGGAACTGGTATCAGAATCGGAGTCTCCTTCATTGTCCTGTGGTGGACATTTCTCCCGCAACCGCCTCTGAGTAGCACTAAGACGCGACAGCAAACCCTGGTAGTCAAAACGGCCTCTCTTTTCTCCAAAAGGATCCTGAAACAACAGAGAGGAATGGGACTTGGAAAAACAAGGTTGGTAAAAACTAAAACATAATTCTTTGGCCAGTTAATCGTTTTTTCTAATTTGATTAGGGCTTTACACATGGTGAGATATAGATATTCAAACTAAATCATTCTATTTCTACTTTTTGTTTTAGGTAACAATTCATGTTGTTTTTGAAACACAGGCATTGAACTGATCTTTGAGTATGTTGTGTAATCATGACTCTCAGTCTCTCCATTATTATGAGCCTTAACACCCAATTAGGGCAATTTAAATACAGATTATTTAAAGAAATTCTCTTTTCCCACAAATTAAAGCAATGACTGGATTCAAAATGTAAGTCTTCATGTCACTTTAATACGAAAACTGCAGAATGGGACCATAATAGAAATCTTTAGTGCACTAAACATTCCCAGTGGAATACTACAGCAGTCAGATTATGTACTATATAAAGTGGTCTTATAATGTTATAATGTATTCCATCATGCTCTGTGGCCTCACATATGGCCCAATGAAGCAAACTCAAAAGATGTCGGTCAGTGAAAATATATATATAAAAAAACACATGGGTCATGTAAACATTCCAAAGCTCACAAATCCTTCTATTAAAGAATGCTTGAGGTCCTATAATAGTTTAGAATGACATTCAATGCACTGAACATCTGTGAACGTAACATGAAAGGATGCAAGACAAGCAGTTTGAGGAAGGAAACCTAAACTATATTTTACAAACATGTAGGCTTCATCAAAGCCAACATGCAGGACGAATCACCAATTACGAAAATATAAATTTGTAGTTATTGCTGCACAAGAAAAAGTTACAAAACATACTGAAAGCAAAGCTTTGCATACTTTTGCCCCATAGATATGTAATATTTGCCAATTGTTAGGAATGCATGAGTATTTGGCAAATAAAATGATTCAGAGAAAAACAGCTCAAAAAAACAGCCGAATGAGTGAAAAGTCCAAACACTGTACAGAAAAATTAGGTATAGTTGTAACTTTTCAGACACACACAATTTAAATACTTAACTTTTACAAAAACACAAATCATTGTGGAGGAGGAATTATTATAATTTTTTTTTACTAGCTAATAGTAAGATCAAATTTAGCTGGTTTGTCTCCTGGAATGTTAAATGTGTTGAATGTTTAATAAATATTTTCAGGCTAAAGTTTAGACTTTTTTCAGTCTATTTAATGTATACAATACTATACAAAGGGGCAAAATTAATAAAAAAACAGTAAAAAACAATATCCAGCCTTCAACCAAATTTTTGCCTCAACAATTGTCCTTTCCTGTCCTGTCCTGAATAAATAAATGACCATGTCTAATATTTTTGTGGATTTAGTTCTCATAATCGGGCGGCACAGTGGCTTAGTGGTTAGCACGTTCGCCTCTCACCGCTAGGGATTCCCGGTTCGAATCCCCATCTGGGTGGAGTTTCCATGCTCTCTCCGTGTCTGCGTGGGTTTCCTCCGGGTTCTCCGGTTTCCTCCCACAGTCCAAAAACATGGATCAAGTTAATTGAATTCTCAAAATTCCCCCCTATAGTGTGTGTCTGTGTGAGTGAGTGTGTGCCCAGCGATGGATTGGCGCCCTGTCCTGGGTCTATCTGCCCAGCGCCCGAGACGTTCTCCCCTGGATGGGCATGGGGAACCCCACCGCGACCCTAATAGAGGATAAGCGGGAGATAACGAATGAATGAGTTCTCATAATCATCTTTTGTGACTTGTTTAAAATCTGATGTTAAATACGTAACCTTGGCTTAATTCCACTTTTAATTAAGCCTGTCGCCTGAGGCTTAAGTAAATAACGAGTGCATTAAACATCCTCATTACACAATACCTGCATGTTTTGTCCTTGTAGATGCAGACGTTCTTTGCAAACACCTTCATAAAAGTCATAGTATTCCAGGAAGGATTTTTCCATCACACTCCTTATAAACAGAAAACCATAGAATTTTACAAAGAAACCCATGCACAATATAATTAGTAATCACATGTTTAGCACACTATGATAATACAATAGCATGAATACAGATTGTTCAAAACAGAGAAAATGGTTAAGTCTACTTCAGCCTATTACTTAAGTTTCCTATGCCGCAGTACTAAAAGAAATACAGATGACAATTTGCTTTTTCATTTACTGTTCAATGCCATTTATTGTTCATTCAGTGATTTGGTTCCAACACAAATAGTTCCACAGCTCAACTGTTATTTTGACTGTTGCCTGGCAACACAATCATCCACACTGAAGCACTACGGTTTTCCCCTGATATGTCAAGATGTTATTTGTAAAAATAACCTCATTTCAACATGTAAAGTTTGTTAGAAACCTTTTACCTGCATCTTATAGGGCAGCACAAAAGAAAACTTAATAAGCTACATATCTGATCTGGTACATCAATATATTTCTAGATCCCTTTTCTGATGGAAAAAACACCCAATAAATTGGGCTGGGAAATAAATATGCAAGCTTGTAAGCAGTGTGACAGAATGCTGTGTTATGGTCTGAGAGAAGTAATCATAAGCACTGAATGTATGGTTTTAACTTAGTAGTTTTTATATCAAATTGTAATGCAATCCTGAACTTACCCAGAGGAGTTGTAAATGAAAATGTTCCAATCAGCTGGACCATTTAATGATTGGAATTAACAGTACCAGCTCGTTAGTATATACTACTACTATAATACTTTTTAATCTATGTTAAATTCCCATCGAGTGATTGGATGCATTAACACCACCTCTATGTAATGACTCAGATGTTTATGTAGCTACTTCATACTGACTTTGCTTCTCATTTTTTCTGTGATTTTAAACAAGTCCAATGAAAGTCATTGAGATTAACACGGTAACATTCACTGGACGTGAGTCATTTGTGTGCATGTGATCTTTTGACATGCTAAAAATTCATTCATTCATTATCTTCCATTTTATCCTCTATTAGGGTCGCGGAGGGTTCCCCATGCCCATCCAGGGGAGAACGTCTCGGGAGCCGGGCAGATACACCCAGGACAGGGCGCCAACCTATCGCTGTGCACACACTCACTCACACAGAAACACTCTATATGGGGCAATTTGGAGAACTCAATTGGCTTGATCCATGTTTTTGGACTGTGGGAGGAAACCGGAGAACCCGGAGGAAACCCACACGGACACGGGGAGAACATGGAAACTCCACCCAGATGGGGATTCAAACTGGGAATCCCTAGCGCTGAGAGGCGAACGTGCTACCCACTAAGGACATGCTAAATATGAAACAGCAAATTTCTAAACAGCATGCTTGTGTCATGTCCTTACTCTTGCCTTTGGTACCAGGTGGTATCCTTTGGCTTTAACGAAAATAGGATTATGCCAATGACAGTATGCACACCAGTTGTACGCTCCAGGTATGAATTGACAACCTAGTCTTCCAACATCATTCAGCGTTCATATGTGTAAATACTCACCATAATGCTTCTGGACATTGTACCTTTCCTTCCAACATGTCACAAACTGCTACACGCATGGTCTCATGACGGATGCACTCGTTGTAATTCTTGCTGTCACCTGGGTGCCTTTCCTAATGAAACACAAAAACCAATCAATATTAAGGTATTACATATATAAAAATCAACACCTTAAAAAAAGGTAATCAACAGCTTTTTTGTCATTTACTAGGTGTACACAAAATAAAGTTTGAATGTTTGATATTACTATTCTACCCAAATTCATACCATACAAGCAATTTCCCATTCAAAGTACATTTAAGTATTTGTTACATTGTATTTATTTATTTATGACAGTCCTTAATGATGATTTATTAGCAATAAATTCTTGCCATAGTTGTCACTGCTTTAAATCAGTTTAAGTCATTCAGTTAAATCAAAACAGTTTAGACAAGAGCTTATTACCTGTTCAAAGCCTGGCTCATTGTGGTAAGGGTTCTCCGTCATTAGCGACTGAATAGAGATAAGCACTGAAGAGATACTCTGAGCAGGACTCCATGCAGGCCCAGTCCATGTGCTGATGATTACATATAAAACAGGTTGTTTTATAAATTATATAAAGCAATGCTATACAACTGAGGTGTTAAATTTCAAGGGAGAGTTGTTATGTTGGTACATACATCTTTAATGCTAATATTGTTTTGGAACTACATAACCAGAATTGAAGAAAGCATTTACCCAAGAATGCTGAGGCAAACTTTGCCATTGCGGTAAAAGTTAGGGTTGAAACGCACTGTGTTGTGTCCCGTAGTGATGAGTTTGACACGAGGTGGATGGATGGGATAGTCAGGAGGGCAACGGAACAAGAACAGAAAGAAGCCACCCTCATATGGTGTATCAAATGGACCTGTAATCAGTGCATGGATCTGCAAAAGGAGACAAGATTATCAGTCACTGTTTAGCGCTGTATTTACCTTAAGTAGAGACAAAGAACAAAAACATATGTGGTCTGAAATTCACATAGTATATTATTACGAAATTAGGTGTTATTTATAAAAAAAAATTATTTAAGACTTAAAAGTATTAACATCTGTACAGAACAAAGATAAAGATATTTCAATTAGTTCAACAGCAACAATGATTCATGTTTGTGTTATATTTGGTGCATATTATATTTTCATTCACATCACACACTGATACTGAAAATTTAAAGACAATTACCATTATAATGTGTTATGCGGCAATACAAGGGCTGCAACTAACGATTATTATGATAATCGATTAATCGGTCGATTATTTTTTCGATTAATTGATGAATCGGATAAATTACTATTTTTTTATCCATATCTTTACATTTACATTTAATCATTTAGCAGAAGCTTTTATCCAAAGATGGATGTTTTTCAGTAAAATTATTCTATATTATAGTATTATATATAGTAATTTTATTCTAGGCGGCACGGTGGCTTAGTGGTTAGCACGTTCGCCTCTCAGCGCTAGGGATTCCCGGTTCGAATCCCCATCTGGGTGGAGTTTCCATGTTCTCCCCGTGTCTGCGTGGGTTTCCTCCGGGTTCTCCGGTTTCCTCCCACAGTCCAAAAACATGGAACAAGTTAATTGAATTCTCAAAATTGCCCC